>JAUMHM010083226.1:0-13519 GCA_032362435.1 Melikaiella ostensackeni
TAATCATAAAAACCACTTTAAATCTCTTACAATCCGTTGAAATCCGTAAAAATCCTGTGAAATCTTTTGAAATTTCATCAAAATTTCCTGACAGACTTCAAAATTGCATTAAGTAATTTCTTCAAACGCTTGAAATGATTTGAAATCTTTTAAAATCATTTCATTTCTGTTAAACCTCTCGTAATCCTTTGGAATCGTTTGAAATACCCTCTAACTTTTGTAGTTCTTTCAAAAATACTTTCAATTCCTTTGAAATACCTTAAAATGCCTTGAAATCTGTTGGAATTGTTTCAAATAACTTTAAATCTCCCGGATTTTTTAAAATCTCGTTTACAGTCCAAATTATTGATGTATTCTTCATATATTAAGTAAAAATATAAAACTTTACGTAAGAGGAAAAGGGGATTGAATTTCCCTTGAAATAATGTTCACGATTTTGAACGTGCATTTCACGCGAATTTCATTTTCTATTTACTTGGAGTTACCTTCCTCATTAACACTGTCGAAAATGTTCCATTTCAAAATAGCATAATTATACCTCACGACACAGAATAAAATTACATAAATAATTTTACTTTAAATAAATTGTACACAGAAACGTATAAATAATTTTGCACAACTTATGGATTTCCCTTCAAAAATGAAACTTCTGCTGCAACAAGAGTAACTACCTACGAGCCTACATCCACAGCGTCTACGCCTTTAGCCTTTGAAAAATGGGTGGAGACCCCATGCTGACTGCATGAAACCGATCTTCGTAACGGTAATTAGGATCCATGACATTTAAACGACGGAGGAGGAACTCAAATAACAATAAATATTAAAAATGTTTAAATAAATCCTTTTTATGATTGAACTTTTATGAAGAGTATTGAGCTATATTACAAGTTTCTGCGACAATTAGAAGCTGAAAAGGAGTCTCTGTTTATTATTGTTTACTGCAGAATAAGTTATTATTTTATCTGAAAATTGCTGACGCCAATTTTTTAATGCAGCTTTACATTATCGATGGACAAAGTTTCATAAGATCTTATTTCGAATCGCTAAAGATATAGCAAATCAAAGTATGTGCATTCAAAAAGGTGTATAAGTTGGTAAATATAAATATTTGATGAAATTTTCTTCATGAGTGTTGTAGACTCGAAAAGGAGCTTCTTTTCTCTTCTAAAAATTTTTGATATAATTGCGTGCTATAAAGGTAAACAACTCTTCATTTTTTTTTGTATTTCTTTAATTGATGTTTTCTCAAAATTCATGATCTTTTAAAAAAATAATTATATGTATAAAAATAGGCACCTCATTGAGTAGTACAATTTTCATTTCAAACTTGTTCCTGTGCAATCAATATTTTTCTTATTTCAAGACTGAACCTGATTAAGTGCCGCGCGCAATTTGTCGCACTTTGCCAGGGTTTTATGCTCCACTTTTTCCTCTGGCTTTTTGCATATTGCTTACTTTATGCATAAAGAATACATGGAAATTGATTTCAAGAATTTGTCTTATATCAATAATTTTGCCAAAATTTCGCAACTTTCGCGCACTCTGCCGGCACATTTTGAGCCAGAAAATCGCCTGTCAATGCGCAAGTGCACTTTCTAACATCATATCCTATACGTAAACGAATTTTCATGAACCTGATAAATGACTTTGCTTACCTAAATAATTTTTCAACTTTGACCGCCTGCTCCCGCTCATCTGGAGCTGATAGCCCAGCTAGAGTTGCGCTTCCACGTTCGTCATCAGAAGTCGAACCTTTCAGGTGGAAATTTTGTGTTTGCTCGATCATCGAAAGTTTTGTGTATGGGCTTACCATCTAATAGACCGAGAGCTGGTTACGTTTTTCGCCACGTGGGAGTATAAGTCCTGGTTATTGGCGAATATATCTGGAAACGTTCCTCCTTGAGAAAGCCATAAACGCCAGACGCTCTACCCGCTGTGTTTAGACATCTGATGCAGGTGAAAAATTGAAATTTTCAAGTGTTAGTATGAGAGTCAATTGTCATCTAGGATCAAGTATTGATGGCCCAAGTTTATTATGATTGAATCGCCAGATCGATAGTCTCCGCTTAACACACTGCCAGACTCGATAATAATTATTTTAAAAATGTATATTTTCGAGTGAGAGTGTGAAGTCTGGAGTTTTTATAACAATAAAGAATGGTATTTACATGCAGCGTTCGCAAAACGACAGACTGAAATTCCGCTGCTAAGACTTTGAAAATAATGTTTGAAAATCATCGAAAGTCAAAAGATTTGGGTCCTTCTTTACGACTTAATCAATGGAAGTCGAACCTTGAGGATACCGAAGTGCGACAGGCAGTTAGAATGTTTAAGAGGTCGCTATTATAAGACCTTCATAAAACTAATCCCTTTCAACGCTTTCAAAATTATTATTCATTCATTTACATGCATATATTTATATGTGACAACCTATATATTTATATACAGTACTCCTCTGATGGGAAATCTGAAAATGCTATCTGTTTTAAGGTATCATCTACGATAAATCTACAATAAACTAAATAAGTTTCATACAAAATTTATGTGCTCGAGTAATCGGGGCACGATATCGCACGTTATGAAGACTCAGATGAAGTTATCAAAATGTTATGTTCATTAAAAAAAAATTGAAAACAATTGAACCTATTTCACGAACACTAAGGGGCCATCCATAAATTACGTAACGCAATTTTCTGACTATCTTGACTCCATCCCTCATGTAACGATTTTTCGACTTTTCCCTGTAGTCTTTCCCCATTGCGTAACATTAGGCCCCTCTCCCTAAAATGTGTTACGTGATTTACGGATGGCCCCTAAGACAGACACTTCCGATTCTTCATACATTCGAGATTTTGTGAATCCTGATTACTGAGTCATCGACAGATTTTTACTTTCAATTAAATATAAATTAAAAATCCAAACATTGCACATCCTCCCATTCATTACATGTTTCTCTAAATGATAAAATTGTTTCCACATAAACTACCAACAAACAGAATTACACTTCCCCCAAGTTTGAGTCCGATCGATTTTTGGGGTGGGTATACTTGAGTAAACGCCCTATAAAAAAGAGAAAAAAGACTGTTCAAGAAATAATACTCTAATTAAATAAATTAATGTAAACTACCAGTGTACGTTATTTACACGCCTGCTTCTCAAGCTTTTGCTAAAGCGATTTAATTTTTATAATATTGAAATGAAATTTTTTCCTCGTAATATCGCGAAAGGTAATAAAATTCTGCGTCTGATAATCCCAAGTTGAAGGCAAAATGTCCGTTCTATTTTTAAAATATTGTGAAATATAAAATTTCAAACTTTTCCAAGAAATTAGAATAACTTTGGAAATAATTAACGTTTCTAAAAGTTCATCGGCTTATTTTAACGGTAAGTCTCCATAGTATTTCACTAAATTGTTTAGATATTTCTAGAATTTTTTCTCTAGATCCTACCATATGGTCAAAGTTGGGTAAAAAAAGTCGCAAAATTCCCAAAATGTGTGAATACTTACAATAATTTTTTGAAAATCATTATGTATCATATTTTAATAAATGTTGGTAGTATTAATAAGAATATTATTGTCTTGAAGTTTTTTAAATTATGTGGTGAGTGCAATCTTTATTTGAAATTTTTCGACCTTTTTGCATCAAGCTTGACCCTAGGGTAGAATCTACAGAAAAAATTCTAAAAATATGTTAATAATTCGGAAAAATACCATGGTTACTCACCTTTAAAATGAGTACAAGAAATTTAAAAAATGTAAATTATTTCCAGAGTCATTCCACCTTTTCAAAAATGTATGTATGTATGCATGTATGTCTGTATGTACGTATGTCTGTCCTCTGAACTTTTTTTGGTAGGAAGTATAGTTTGTTTTTTAAGTATGAAAAATGATATTTGAATATTTTAATTTTAATTTTTTAGCCAAATGACGCGAGATAAGAAAAAAAGTCAGAAGTGTAGAATTTGTGCTTTCAAAAAGTGGAATAAAATAGCCGCTAAACATTTCTTCATAAAACTAATCGTAAATCATTGAGATCATTTTTCAATCGTCTTTTTAACTATTTATTTGTATATATTATACGCGGAGTGCACAAAATCGAGCGCGAAGCGCAAATATTATAATGAGAATGTATTTCTTAAGGCCGATAGAGCCTTAAGTGAATAAATTTCCTTTTTCATTAGAAATCAAAAACAAATTTAGTAATTTGTACATGAACATATAACACCAAGCGCGAAGCTCGAGATCCACATGTTTCGGAGCGCGAAGAGCGACAACAGCTCAGCTTCAACAGGGCTTACAGACGCTAACTTTTGCGCTCTTATGAGTAAAAGAATTTTATGTTAATATTGCAAAGATTAAGGCACTTTCGCAGCAGCTCAAGAAATAGGCGTGTAGGTCATTTCCGCCAGTAGTGTATGTTAACCAACAAAGTATGCTATTCATACAATAAATAAGGAAAAATTATTTACTTCCATGATTAACAAGCGAAATAATTTTTTTTCACAGAAAAAAGACAAGGAAATTTTTTGCGGTACTGTCGAAGTGGGCCAGGGTAGGTAAAGTTAAATTTTTTCCCATCGAAACAAAAGAAGATACAGTAAGTTAACACGGCATAACTATTGTATTGTTGATGTTAAAGTATTCTATATCGAAATATGCGTCAAATCATTTTAATTTTTTTATACTTACGTAGTTCCATGGCGAAGACGGATACGGCCGTCCCACAAAGAAGCAGTGCTAGGGTGATGTCTTGCATTTTGGATCGGAGGGACTGTTGATGGTGAGTGGATAGACGATGAAAAGGATGGACGAAAACTCGGGTGGCCAAAACTGAGTTCTCGGCTACGAGGATGAGTTTCTGCGCGGGCACTGTCCCGTGAGAATAAATGGTCCGAGATAGTCTCGTAGCAAGTGGGTACAATGAAGCCTGCGTGAAGACCTTATAGCCGTCCCCTCCTCCTGTATATTGGCCAAACCATTGTTAACTACAACAGTATTAGAGTAATTGCTCTCACAGATTGAAGTACGACGAACGGACGGAGGTATCAAAAACTTTCAATAAGAAACCGAACAACATTTACAATTTTTGATTATATAGTTTGAGAATGTGTTTAATTTGTATTTCCCTAATGAAAGTGTTGGAGGAAAACCGAAACATTGGCAAATTTTCATAAACATTTTCTTGTTTAAAGATTAGACAAAGGTAGAAATGAAGGACGAGCGAAGGAAAACGAGGAATGAGATTTATAGGTCGACTTCGTCTTTCTATATTTCTTTCATTTTTCTGGAAAAAGTTCCGAATAGCTCTAAGCACCGACCTTTTTTAAGCTCCGCATTTTCATTTATTTTGAGGCGCTGATTACGAAAATCATAGTGAAAAATGGCGCAAGTTTAATTTTCATGGTGGAAACCTCAAAATTCCCACAAAAATCATGGTTGTTCACGTTCATCTCGAGAACGATTTGAAATTTAAAAAAATAATTTCAACAAAAGTTGTAGACCTTGTCAAAACATGCATTTCATGTTTCATCAATTTTTTTTCGTACGCGTAAAATTTTTCCAGGTATTTTCTGATAAACATGAAAATCTCATGCCTAGCCCCTACAGAAAACGTAAGAATTCCTGTGACCAATCAATGTAGTTTTATATTTTTTTACTTCATTTAATTTACGTCTTTCCACGAGACGTTGGGAAGGGGTAGGGGCTTGACCAACATTATTTCCGTTAAAAGTCACAGGGATGGCTTTCCGCCCTGCTCGAGACGTTGGAAAGGGGTAGGGGTTTAGCCAAAATTATTTCTGTGACCAGACACAGGGGTGCCTTTCCGCCCTTCACAAGACATTAGAAAGGGGCAGGGTTTTGACCAATATTATTTCTGTGACCAGTGACAGGGGTGCCCTTCCGCCCTCCACGAGACGTTGGGAAGAGGTACGGGCTTGACCAACATCATTTCTGTGACCAGTCACAGGGATGGCATTCCGCCCTCCACGAGATGTTGGAAAGGGGTTGGGGGTTTGACCAACATTACTTCTGTGACCTGTCACAGAGGCATCCTTCCGTAACCACGAGACGTTGGAAGGGAAAGGGGTTTGACCAACATCATTTCTGTGTATAGACAAAGGGGTGCCATTCCGCCCTTCACGAGACGTTGGAAAGAGGTAGGGGCTCGACCAACATTATTTCTGTGACCAGTTACAGGGGTGGTTCTCCGCCCTCCACGAGGCGTTAGAAAGTAGTAGGGGTTTGACCAAAATTATTTCTGTGACAAGTCACAAGTGCAGTTACATATTTTCTTACTTCATTTAATTTGTGTCTTCCCATGAGACGTTGGCAAGGGGCTAGGGTTTCGCTTACATTATTTCTGGGCCCAGTCACGCGGGTGCCTTTCCGCCCTCCACGAGGCGTTGGAAAATGGTAGGGGTTTGACCAAAATTCTTTCAGTGACAAGTCACAGGGGCACCTTTCCGCCCACCACGAAACGTTGGCAAGGGGTAGGGGCTTGACCAACATTATTTCTGTGAACAGTCATAGGGACTCCACGAGACGTTGGAAAGTGGTAGGGGTTTACTCAAAATTATTTCTGTGACAAGTCACAGGGATGGCTTTCCGCCCTGTACGAGACATTGGAAAGGGGCAGGGGTTTGACTAACACTACTTCTCTGACCTGTCACAGGGGCACCTTTCCGCCCTTCACGAGACGTTAGATAGGGGCAGGGATTTGATCAAAATTATTTCTGTGACCAGTCACAGGGGTGCTTTTCTGGCATTCACGAGACGTTGAAAAGGGCAAGGGGAAGGATTTTGATTAGCGTTTCTTCTATGAATAGACACAGGGGTGCCATCCCGCCCCCCAAAAGGAGTTTGAAAGGAGAAGGAGTTTGACTAACATTATTTCTTTGACCAGACAAAGGGCTACCTTTTCACCCCCCACGAGAAGCTGGAAATGAGAAGGGGTTTGACCAATATCATTTCTTTGACCAGTCACAGGGGTGCCTTTCCGCCCTCCACGAGACGTTGGAAAGGGGTACGGGTTTTACTAACATTATTTCTGTGTCCAGGTACAGGAAAACTTACGTGAGAAAGGTGTAGAAGTTTGACCAAAATTATTTCTGCGACCAGGCAAAGAGGTGCCTTCCCGTCCCCGACGAGACATTGGAAAGCGGGTATTGGTGTGACCTAAACTATTTCTGTGATTCATATTTTTTCAAGATCTTTAATATGATATGATATGATATGATATGATACTTGAAACATTATAATCGTAACGTGGGGAATTTTATCCGAATTAAAACATAGAAACACTCAGAAAGCAGAAGGGTCTATCAGGCCCGAAAAAGCAGAGGTCAAACTGCCCCAAGAAACTGGGAAGGGAGCTAATCTGTCACATGAAACTAAAAAAGGGGCGAAAATGCCTCAAGAGATGGAGAAAATGAAATAAAAAGTAGAGGGCTCAACTCCTTATGGAAATAGACTTAATTTTGATGACTGGCATAGTGAATTTTAATGTCAACAACTTATTCACGCATTTCAATGCGCTGATTACGAATATGATCGCGAAAATTGGCGCAAACGACATCTTCAAGGGGTGTCTTTCCGCCCCCACAAGACATTCGAAAGGGATAGGAGTGTAAATTAAGTGTTCATGTGACGAATCACAATTCTTTTTTGAATCTTTGATATGATATGATACTTGAAACGTTATAATAGTAACATTTGCAATTCAATCCGAATTAAAACTTCAGAAACATTGGAAACATTCAGAAAGAAAAAGGGTCTAACAGGCCCACAAAAAAACAGGACGAACTGACCAAAAAAAAACAGTGACCAAATTGCCCCAAGAAACTACAAAAAGGGCTAAACTGCCCTAAAAAAATTGGAAAGTAGATCAAACTGCACTGCGAAACTGAAGAAGGGATCACCTTTCCGTCCTTCACGAGACGTTAGATAGGGGAAGGGGTTTGATCAAAATTATTTCTGTGACCTGTCACAGGGGTGCCATTCCGCCCTACACGAAATGTCGGAAAGGGGCACGGGTTTGACCAAAATTATTTCTGTGACCCTCTCACGGGGGTGCCTTTCTGCCATTCACGAGACGTTGAAAAGGGGAAGGGGAAGGATTTTGATTAGCGTTTCTTCTATGACTAGACACAGGGGTGCCTTTCCGCTCCCCAAGAGGAGTTTGAAAGGAGAAGGGGTTTGACCAACATTATTTCTTTTACCAGACAAAGGGCTACCCTTTCACCCCCCACGAGAAGCTGGAAATGAGAAGGGGTTTGACCAACATCATTTCTTTGACCAGTCACAGGGGTGCCTTTCCGCCCTCCACGAGACGTTGGAAAGGTGTAGGGGTTTTACTAACATTATTTCTGTGTCCAGGTACAGGAAAACTCACGTGAGAAAGGTGTAGAAGTTTGACCAAAATTATTTCTGTGACCAGGCAAAGAGGTGCCTTCCCGTCCCCGACGAGACATTGGAAAGCGGGTATCGGTGTGACCTAAACTATTTCTGTGATTCATATTTTTTTAAAATCTTTAATATGATTTGATATGATATGATATAATATGATCCTTGAAACGTTATAATCGTAACGTGGGGAATTTCATCCGAATTAAAACATAGAAACACTCAGAAAGTAGAAGGGTCTATCAGGCCCGAAAAAGCAGAGGTCAAACTGCCCCAAGAAACTGGGAAGAGAGCTAAACTGCCCCATGAAACTAAAAAAGTGGCCAAAATGCCTCAAGATATAAAGAAAATGAAATAAAAACAAGAGGGCTCAACTCCTTATGAAAATAGGCTTAATTTTGATGACTGGCATAGTAAATTTTAATGTCAACAAGTTATTCACGCATTTCAATGCGCTGGTTACGAATATGATCGCGAAAATTGGCGCAAACGACATCTTCAAGAAGTGTCTTTCCGCCCCCACAAGACATTCGAAAGGGATAGGGGTGTAAAATAAGTGTTCATGTGACGAATCACAATTCTTTTTTGAATCTTTGATATGATATGATACTTGAAACGTTATAATAGTAACATTTGCAATTTAATCCGAATTGAAACATTAGAAACATTCAGAAAGCAAAAGGGTCTAACAGGCCCACAAAAAAACAGGACTAACTGACCAAAAAAAAAACAGAGACCAAATTGCCCCACGAAACTACAAAAAGGGCTAAACTGCCCTAAAAAAATTGGAAAGTAGATCGAACTGCACTGCGAAACTGAAGAAGGGATCAAAGTGCATCAAGAAGCAAAGAAGACGCAATAAAAACAAAAAGTCTAAACTTTCATAAAAATATACTCAATTTTTGTGACCGGGATAGGAAATTTTAATGTCAGCAACTAATTGCACAAGAGGATCCACACTCAATTTTTCAACCCGACGTCGCTATAAAATCTCGCAGAGATGGTCTGCAAGGTTGCTCTTCCGCACTCCTCCTCGTGAGAGGAATCGTCGCATCCATCTCCAGGAAGACGCAATGTTTGAGTGTGAGCACGGGTCTCGCTATTCACAAATTCCTCGGAATGATTCACTGTTTGATGAACATAACTGTGTTCTTCCAAGTTTATGTAGTCTTTCCAGTAATCAGTATGGATCTCTGTTCCCTCAGCTACATGTTTTTTAATCAGAGCATTCAAAGTATCTTTATCTCTTTTATGGTCGGGATATATTTCCAACCGATACTGGGAGGCATGTCCTTCGTGAATCATGCCGAGGATCCATGAACCCTCCACCTCACGTCCTCTTTTATATTTCCGGCGACCGATCTTGCATTCATCAGTTTCGATGACTTTGCCGACACCACCAATGTGACCTACCTATTCGAGATTCTCGTCAAGAGCAACCATGTACACCCGTCTGCAAAAAGTGAAGCGATCCGCAACAGTTTCTCTAGAAACTCGCTGACCTTTTAGCTTGAGTAGCCCTGGAAATAATAAGTGCACGTCAATACTGCTCCTGAAATACCGTCAGCGCGGGCGGTGAAAAAAGGTACTTACTGCACTCAAGCCTGTTGCACTTACTAAATTTCAATAGCGGTTTCATCAGAAACTATTCATCCTAAAGTGAAAGTGCTTGGAACTAAGAACGTATATTTTGAATAAATCAATAACTCTTGTCTGAAAACTTTTTCGAAATCTTCTGTATTCACCGAGATGAATTCGAAAAATCATCACTTTTATGGATTTTCCATGGTTTTGCCATGACAATCAAATTGACGACGATTTGCACTACGGTTTTCGTAATCAACGCATCAAAATACATATTTTGTTTCACATTGTCAACGCGGTACCCATACCATACGTCAGATGGCATTACTGTCGAATTACAATTTAACCACGCTAAATTCACTTGTCTCGCTTACAGAATTTAAGTTTCTCTCACGGACACGTCAACGATCGAGGAGTCGATAACTTCGTCGTCGGTCAACGAGCATCGAAAGTCGCATCTGAAATCGAAATTGGACCTAGATTTTCCAACATAAAAAATATTTTCAACTTTTATTCAAAATCGATGTGCTTTCAAAACATTATTTTATTCTAGAAAACGAGCTCAGGATTTTTACCTTAAGAGCTCTCAAGGAAAAGTCATTTGACTTTTTGTAACAAATTCAGGAAGAGATATAGATGTTGCCCTTGTCTTGAGCTAGACTTCTAGACATAAAATTAAATCTAGGAGGTTCAAAAAGTAAGGTTAAGAAGACCTCAGAAAACGACGTCTTCCAGGCTAATAAGTTAATTTTACATTTCAAGAAAATCGATCACGTTTCGAAAACCAGCTGGTTATCTTTATCAGATCTCATATAGTTTTTTATAAGATAAGATTCAATCAATATAATCGTAACGTAGATAACAGAGAAGACGTGTTATTGTTTGTATTAAATTTCTTTAATTCTTAGTGTGTGAATTATATAATTGTCATAAGGAAAAAACCTGTGTGTAATACTGTAAAAGTTTCGTAAGATGAGAACTATTGTTTAAGCTGTGTGAGAGTCTCCAAGATGGAGACGGAGCATGATCTCCGGTATCACAAAAAATATCTATTTACTGAATTTTCAATATGTATCACACTTTAAACGATAGTTTCTATCCAACAAAACGTTTACAGTATTACACACAGGTTTCTCACTTCTCACAATTATGGATCTCACACAATAAGAATGAAAGAAATTTAGTATTAACAATAACATGCCTTTTCTGTTATCTACGTTACGATTTTAACGATTGGATCTTATCTTACAAAAAACTATATAAGATCTGATAGGAAAACGAGCTAGCTTTCGAAACGCAATAGATTTTATTAAAACATGAAAACAAATTATTAGTCTGGGAGATGTCGTTTTCTAAAGTCTTTTCGATCTTACTTTTTGAACCTCAAGGTTTGCCAGACGTAAAAAATGGAAATTTCCATTCTTCATCTAAAAAGTCTAGGAGCGTGACAGGAGCGAGACTTCTGTAAACGGGGACGGAAACAGACAAGGAACCTGAAACGGGTCCATGCACCTCAGGGTGCCAGTGTTCAACTTGGTCCAATCGAACCCCATGCTCATCATTTCCGAAGTGTGTTTGAGCCAACACATACTTACCCTTTGAAGAAAAACCCCTACAGAGCATAAACAGATGAGAATCACAAGTACATTATTGGATTAGACGTATATGGAATTTTATTTTGATTCGTTGCTCCCGCAGGAGTTCCCAATAATCCCTCTGGAAGAGTCAAAACAGACGCAGATGGCACCAATGCCAACTTGACTGACAACTTTGACAATAAGGCAGAATGATCCTCTGCATAATCCGTTCGGCAATAGTGTCGATGAACGATACGCTGTGTAATTGGGGGTAATTGAAGACTTACCTGTAGTCAAGCCAGAATATTTCCACTCGGGTATACGGAGAAAATCCTCACCGGGCCAGCGAAGCATTCCCTCGCCCCGGTCATCATACACATTGAACTTTATATGCGCTCATATTCGTCTTAATTTGTACACATTTTGTCAACCATCTTCAGTCACTAAAAACCGCGTTCAGGTCGTTTGCTGCATATGGGTGGATTGAGGAGATGAAATTAGCTACGGAATTCCAAATTTGGCACAAATTAAGACGAAAATTTTGAGCTAGTATACGAAAGAGATGTTAGGCGACGCCTACCTACGAAACTAGCGCCTAGCAACATTTTTATTTGTTCATGACTATAACAATAACGGCATGCGCTTGATTCTTTCATAGTATGAGACATTTAATTCTAAAAATGTTTAACTTGATATCAATATTTCACACAACAAGTTCCGTACTATAATATTAAGAGCTCAGCTTACTATAACAATCCGATTTTTTCCTACGTGTACAGTTGAGTGTTGATCATGGCCGGGCAGGTAAAACTGTTGCTGGCCCCGTCAGGGTGCTTGTCGCAAAAGGGGCAGTTTCAAAAGATAGAAGTTAGGTGCAAAAAAGTTTACAAATTAAGGCGAACAATTTGACGGCATCAACGGTTGAATTTGAATAATGTCGGGGCTGGCAAAATTTTTGTTGGTTCGACCAGCTTGCTTCTGGCATAGGGGGTAGTTTCTGATGGTTGGAATTGATCGTACAAATTTTTTCAAATTAAGACGAAAAATTGGAGCCCACTTGAAGTTCGAGTTGGATGATTAGTCTAGGAACAACGTACTTAAAAATGTGTTGAGGTGGAAAGTTTCGCAGATGTTTTTTTGTTCGGGTATTTTTATACATTTTTAGATGCTCCTCCTGAATTTTTGATTTGCGACCTCGTTTCTGCGCCACTAACGCCGCCATCTTGGAAAAAACGCATCGAAAATGACTTTTTTGAAATTAACTCGTTTCTGGTTTGCAACGTGAAAAAAATAGTTACGTAACAAATCAAGCTACAGAACGTTCGCTTAAATTTAGGTTTTCACAACTTTTTTGATAAAATCACCCCTTCCACGTACGAGACTCGCAGAGTTTATTCCATCTCATGTTAGGCGAGCAATACTCATTTTCTAAAACAGTTTCCGGTTGCATAGTGTAACTTTTATATAGTAAAGCGGTATGAATCTCGAAAACTGGTCTAGAGTATAAACCACTCTAAAGGTTCCCCCTTAGTTCCCTCTGAATCCTCGGACACCTGCGACCCAGAATCTTCTAAAAAAAGTCTGATGATCAAGTTGAGGAATTCCTCGCGTACAAACTTACGCTTCTTCCGTTAACGCTCTTCAGTGAGGGAAGCATGCGCAAGTGCGTCAAATCTTCGTTGTATAAAGATTTTCAGCAATGCGCTTCTGACATTAATTTCGGAGAGGCTATTTACGTTATTGAGGGAGGACATTTACTGCATTGAGTCGTATGAAATCGCAGTGTAACAATTTCGTTTGTCTGTGACAATTATGTCGCGTACACTCGGTCGCATTTCACATCAAATGCCATGATTATATTATATATAGATATTATATTATACGAGGTGTGACAATTAAGTAATGAGACTGATTTAATTGCCGCGTTTGTGGTAAGCCTGGGGCCCTCAAATTT
>JAUMHM010083227.1:0-13518 GCA_032362435.1 Melikaiella ostensackeni
ATGAATTTTAATATTATAATTTAAATATATTATATAATAATAGAATTATAAATATTATTTATATAATTAATTTGATTAATTTAGTTAATATTAATTGAATTTCGAGGTTAGAACATAAATCCAACACCCATAAATTTATAAAAAAATTCATCATCCAGTTTGGCAGTTCATTATATAGGTTCACTTTGTAAAATTATCTACCTCTATTGATAAACTACAAACTTTGAAAATTTAAATTACTAAATTGGAAGAAAGGTGATGTAATTAGAGAAAAACAACAATTTTGAACCGTATATATATATATTAAAAATGTATTGGCTCGGTGTAAAATGCCTGAAAGGCATAAAAAACCACTGAAAACGACCTCCAAAGAAGTTTCAGAATTAAAAAATAAAACGGGGTGCTTTTTTAACGTGAGTCCCCTTGACTCTCACGGACGAAAAATAAATCTAATACAATTATAATATATTAGATTTATCCTCGTTTATCATACAATTATTTTGAAAATTTTGGTGATCAAACTGGCTTTATGGTCCAATGATTGAATACAATTTAAATTGCTTCAAACGTTTCGGCACACGATAGTCGCCCTCTTCTGTGTATTTTATTTCTGAAAAAGTACAAATAAGGGTGTTTGTAATACTGATTATGTCTATAAAATTTTTATTTTGGTAAATTTAGTTCTTCGGTTGACTTTGGTAGGACAATAATCATTCAAAACATTGATTAATTAGAGACGTCCTTTTTCAAAATCCGCCTTAAAAGTTCTATTAGAATCAAAAAGTTTAGTTCAAAAAATATCAAACTCTGAAGAAATACTTGGACATTTTTTTGGTAATACACGTTATTATCGATAAAATACATATCGTCTTATTTCCTTCAAAAGACAACATATAATTAAAACTAAAGAATTTTCATCAAATGGAAAAAAATTCAAGTTGGTAGATGATTTTACAAAGTGCACCTATATAATAAACTGCCAAACTGGTTGATGAATTCTTTTATAAATTTATGGGTGTTGGATTTATCTTCTAACCTCGAAATTTAATTAATATTAATTTAATTAATTTAATTAATTATATAAAATATTTATTAATTCTATTATAATATAATATAATTATAATATTGATATTCTGCACCTGAAAAAACAAAGCATTAAAATCGACGCGCATGCCACATAAGAATCGCGCGAAAAATTAAAATCGCCAATAAATTAATTTAATTGATTAATTTGATTAATTAATTAATTAATTATTAACATTAATTATATATATATATATATATATATATATATATCAATATGCAATCGTGCATCTTCGAGTTTTCGGATTCAGAAGAGGAGAAGTCGGTTGCGCGCGAGACCACAGTCATGTGCTACAGTCTCCTACTCTTTTCACATGGAAATAGAGCTTTAATTGTGTGCGAATGCATCTCGTTTCCAATCTGGGTTTACTGCTTGGACGGACATACATACATTAACCTATGCTTCAAAAGGATGGAACAAACCTAAAATTGTTAAATATCTAACTGTATAGATTGTTAATCATAACGACGACATGCTTATAAGAGTATGGTAGAGTTGGTCCGACATCGGGGACGACCCTTTATACTAACTAAGTTTTGATACGCTTTGCGATCAATGGACCTCACAAATTTTAGTCTAACCGCTGATGTACTTATATCTAGTACATACTATTTAAATATAAGATTCCTACTACTTGTAAGTAGTTTTATATATTTATGCATGTACCCTTGCTGAGTGCATTTCTTTTGTTTTGGGGTGATTCTTTTATATATTGAGTTAAATAATGCTCAATTTATATTCTATTTTTTCATACATATATCTATTATATTCGGTCCACTCTTATCAATCATCGATGAAGTTAACGAAATCAATCTTTTACTTTCAGTACGATAATTAAAAATATAACTATTGAAAACGGCCCCTTATCGCCATCTTGACTGAAGTACGTTATTAAATTGGCGTGGCTTCAAGGAGCCTTATCATGAGTGCGGCTTGGGCAGAGTGACCGCTCCGATTGTTTTTAGTATTCAAAGAAATTCAAGAACAAAATTCCCATCGCTAAACTTATCTTATATTTAACTTATATTTATATCGACTAATAAGCAAACCAAAATTAGAAAAAGGTTCTCAGTTGAAAGCCGACGCCTCCCTTTCATCGATCCTCGTCCCCGCGACATCCTTCCACCTTACTCCTTAAAATTAGCGAACCTCCATTTTCGAGCGAACCGCCACGATGCCCTTTTTCTACTCTTAATTTCTAACTAGCGCGATCCGCCGAGCAGCTGGCAAGTACGAGACATTTATGTTGACAACCTGTCAACCTGGAACTCCACCATAGAGTCTTTGTCGTCGTTCCCTGGCATTCTTGAACGAAAGGGAATCACATCCAGTCATATGTGCTAGGGAATCTCGTCGGTTCCACGATTCCTTGCCTCGTAGTGGAATTTGCATTTATAAGGCCCTCTGCGTGTAATCTTTGACTTGACTGTCCGTGCAGTAATGCGTGGGTGGAGTACCACCCCCTGTTGGCTCGAGTAGTGTATGAAAAAGTGAAATAAAACAACGTGAAATAAATGTTAGGATTATTAAAAATTATAGGAACTCAGTTGCCTGACAAGTATTATAGCTACGTTCTGGGAAAATATAAACTTTAATTTTTCGTGAGTTTCAGTTAACGAATTCAAATTAATCTAATTTTTGATTATTGGTATAATTTCATAAAAGAAAGTTTATAAAGTAATCTAAATGATTATTCGTTGCTCTAGGTTCCTTTCCTAAAGCTAATTGTACGTTAATTAACAGTTATTTTAATTATTTTGTGCGGGTAATCAACTCCCCTTTTACAAGATTCGGCCTGCTGGGGTGAATACCAGGTAATCCCTTTTCTCATTTTGGCTATTAAATTTTTACTACAATAAATCTCCCAAAACTTAATAATTGCCAGACTCTGGTTCAGTACACCATCATCAATAGGTGTAATTAAGAGTAATGAAGAAATGATATCAGAACAAAATTATAGTTGTTCTTACTTGAAGGCTTATTTCCGCCCCATTCCCGATCGACTCAATACGAATTTTTTTCCATTATTAAAAAATTTCCGTAGTTCAAATGAGGATGTTTAATTTGATTTGAATTACATTTAGTTGAATGCCTACCCTCCTCCTGTTGAATCCAATTATTAGAAATTTTATTTTTAGTCAAGTTTTAAAAAAATTTTAAATTTATTTCTCACTTATTTACTATGCATATGTACAACTTATTCACTATTTATTTACAACCTTATTTCTATTTAAAAGAAGAGATAATTTATTTGCGAGTTGAGTATTGAATTCGAAAATTAATATCATGAAATTAACCCAGTAATCATCTCAAATTAAAAATTTTGTTCCTTCCCAACCAGCCCCTTCTGACATTTTTAAGCCTCGCAGTTTCCTCTGATTGAGAAACTAAAACTGTTTACGAGTACTTCAATATAAAGCCACGTAGGCTATCCAATGCGTCGGAAAGGGATGATTCTCAATTGTCACCAATTCCGTGCAAAAATGTCGGACCGATCAATCAGTGAGTCATTCAAAATGCTACTACGGGGATTCAGTCGAATTGATAGGACCAGTTGCCGAACGCAACTAATCTGAATGGAGGTAATTCCCCTCCTCATAAAGGCTCCCTTCTCAAGAAGACTGCTTTTCGCAGAACAGAAAGGCACTGATATAACTAATTGAGAGATATTCATTTCGGTTCTAGACTAGGATAGATGACTATGATTCTTTTAAGAAACCTTCGAATATTTTTCCAGATTCCGATCGCGATTAGAATTCTTGACTTGATTTGATTTTGCTATGAAGACAGGTGAGATAGTCTACGGTCACATCCTGTTGACTTTGGACTCTACTGACAACCTGATCAACAAGCTTAAAATTTTCCAATGCAATTATTGGATGGAAAATTTTAAAATAAGACATTAATTATGATGCCAGGCTTGAAGAAGATGGCCCTCTCACACATTTAACGACCCTTATTGACAACTACAATACTCCTCTTACTATTAGCTAGCACATCTGGCCAGAGTGTGCATTTCCTCACAAGTGTATGATTTTAAAGCCTTTTATTAAGAGTTTGAAAGCGTCAAGAGTCAGACAATTAAACCGTGATTGAGACGTTGACCATCTAAACTGTCTCTCAAAATGACTAACGATTCTTAACTCTTCCGCAAGGTGCATGTTCAATAGGCAAGATACAGTTAAACCGAATCTTATTTTGAAATTTGCTTAGTGGATGGCTTTTTAAGAATTAATACACAAGCTAGGTCAGTGACAGCTTGAATGATACCGTTTTCATCATGACTACATGCTATTGAATGGACTGTCCTAATTGAATTCAATTATTAGAGCGAATTATTGATTTTTGATTGAAATGGGGAACACTGCATTCCAATTCGAATTTGAATTTAGTGATATCAGATTGAATTTTGAATGCTTAAGTTATTTGACGTTGAAGCTCAGAGTTAAAAAAAAATTAATTCCAGCCTTTATTTACGAGTAGCTGTCTATTTGAATTCTAATTTTCATTTTGGTTTATTACAATGACGGCTTTGTTTAATATCCAATATTAGTCAATTTCACAGTTTAATTCAACTCGTCGACTGTAGTATTAAATATTTTTTATTCAGTTTCAATTAATTACCCAATATTTAATTATTTTAAATTTTCTTACTATTTCAAGGAATTGACACTGGAATCAAACTTTTATTTTCAAATGAATAGCTTAAACCTCAATAAGCAATGATTGTTTTTAGAGTTGAGCAAATTTTTGATCTAACTTTTATTCAGACATAAATTTACTTAATTTTATTACTTTTATTTATTACTTCATATTTAATTTCAAAAGTTCGATTAGTTATTTTAAAACAAATCTAGCGCTGTAAAATTAGCCATTTCAATAAATTGATTTCAGCCATTTATTTAGTTCAAATTTATTGAACTTTGGATAATTGTCGTTGATTAGTTAATCATTGCCTGAAGTGAAAGTGTTTTGATACCTTAACCGTGAAGTCATAAACTTAAGGAAACTTATTGTTGTTAAACTACTGAAAGAATGTAATGATAAATATTTTAATTTGTGAGTTCAATTTTCAACAATTTTATTTTCCAGTAAATTCTTAGAATGAGAAATTATTATCGATCGGAGATCGGAGTTCGACTGGAGGACTTTCAGTATTCAGCTATTTCAATGATTGATTTAAATTTAGTATTTAATTCAAACCGATTGCTGTGAGGTCTTATTTCTATTGATTGAAGGGATTGTTGCCCGTCACCAACTTCATTCCTGGTTCATCTTCCATTGGTCGGACTACTTCCGGAACGGAAGCACTCGTACTCAGGGACTTTGAGGCCCAGGCACGAAAAACCTGTATGAATCCCTGGGTATCCTGACCCTTTCCTCCTGAATATCGCCTGAGATCATCCTCAGACATGGTCAAGACATAGGCAGGAATCTCGAGTTTCTGTTCGTCCGCCATTTGTTTGAAAATGAATTTGTTGAAAATTTTAATCAATTGAAATTCATTGATATAAACGATTCAAATAAATGAGGGATTGACTTCTCTAAATAGTTTGTCTTAATTGATCTTATCCTTGTGAAGCCTGAAGTGATTCAGGGTTTACTAATTGCTAACCCCTAGTGATACTTAGAACATAACTTTAATTTACCGTGTGATGACCTATTTAAAGTGTCACTTCAAACTTCAGTATTAATAAGCAGGACTTTCGTATAACCAGTTCCAATTACTTTAGGGAGCCCTAATTGGCTCCTTCCGAGACCCTCGTTAGTTAATTGCTTATTTTTAGTTTTGAGACTGCTAGTATTCAGTCATTTTAATGATTGACTCTCTGGCGTATGTGTTTTGATGCTTTGACCCTGAACATAACGAAGGTTATTATGACTCAGAATTATTGAATTCCAACAAATTTATTTTGCAGTGAATTATCAGAATCGGAAATAATTTTAAAAAATGGAGAGTCCGATAAGACGCCTGCCGATTGTGTTCGTGATCTTCATTTATTCAGTCATAATTGCCATTTATTCTAAAGATTCGAAAATTCTTAATTTAACGGTCATAGACTGTTAAAAAAATTATAATTTGGTTCAGATGAATATAAACAGCATCCGAATTATTATTTTAATTAGTTAGTTAGTTTTACAGGCGGACGGGAAGCCCTAATGGAGCTCCCCTTGCGCTAAATCTATAAAGCCTATTGTGCCACACCCTTAACTATTCGCTCTCAGTAGCTGACCCCAGACCTCTTAGTGAAGCCTAGTATATCAATCACTGATGCACCACGGACGCATATAGGAGCCTTGCTTTGAGGACAGCAGAGAAGAGACATGCAAGCATTTTAGGCCCAAACCCCACATCAACCCAAAGGCTCTCCTGCACATCCAAAAAGTCATGACAAACTTCCTGCATTGGGTCTCCAGGTGCTTCGCCCAGTTCAGTTTACTATCTGGTATTACTCTCAGATATTTAACTGAATCTGAAAACGTCAGCCTCCTACCACAAAAAACAGGAGCCTCAACTTTCGGCACTTTGTAATTTCTCGTGAAAATGACCAGGCTGGTCTTTTCCGGATTAACCGAGAACCCTGGGCTGTTGCACCAGAGCTCTACAATGCGCAGCGCCGACCTTGCAAGACTTATCAATGTATCCAGATGAGCCCTCCTCTAACTAGGATTGCAAAGTCATCCGCGTATCCTTGGGTATAATAAACCTCCTTATTTAGCCTGAGAAGGAGACTGTCAATTCACCACAGAAGAGGTGAGAGGACCCCCCCTGGGGGCACCCTTGTGGCGCTTTTCCTCTGACTAGGCCTTCGCCCCATCTGGTTTCGAGTCTCCTCCGACGTAGTATGCTTCCTATCCAGCTTGCCAGCTGTTCTGGCACGCCGCACCTCGAAGCCTCTCGACAAATGACTTCTGGAGGAGTATTGTTGAAGGCACCCTCTATATCCAAGAAGACGCCCACAGCATACCCCCTTTGTTTCAGCTGCTGCTCCAATTTTGCCACAACAGCACTGAGCGCAGTTTCTACCGAGCAGCCTACCTGAAAGGCGTGCTGCCCTCTATACAGCGGGGAGGCTAAAAGCACCTCATTTCTGATATGTTTCTCAACTAGTTTCGCTAACGCCTTCAGGATAAAAGACGTTAGGCTGATCGGCCGGAAATCTTTCGCAGCAGTGAAGCCCATCCTCCCAGGTTTGGAAATGAAGTCCACTTTGCCGTCTTTCCATGCCGATGGCACGTGTCTTAGGACAATGCTTGCCCTAAATAGTTTCGTCAGTGAAGGGCCGACGCGCTCCATGCCCTTCTGTAAGTGCACTGGATACACGCCATCCGCTTCTGGTGATTTAAAGGGACAGGAGGACCCTATGGCCCATTCCACCTTCTTCTGATGAACGACCTTAGAGCTGAAGTTCCAGTCGGCCCTCCTACTCTCTTGGCCCCAGCCCTCCACCTCTTGGTCGGTTCTCATTCGCTGAAAACCCGGGAAGTGAACCCTTATTGGGTAATTCAGCGTGGCTTCTTCGTCTTCGGCAAATTCAGCATCACCGACCCTTATAATTTCGAGGCAAGCTTCCGGATTCTTTGCCAGGATCTTGTGGAGCCTCGCTGTTTCCGAAATACTCTTCGATTCCTCGCAGAAGCCCTGCCAGTCTTCCTGTTAATACATTCTTATATTCTTATTGTATTCACACTGCGCCATCTTATAGATCTCCCAGTCCGGAAACAATTTAGTTTTGTTTGCCCTGTTGCACAACGCTCTTACCTTTTTGGGTAGTTTCTCCAGGTGGGCATTCCACTATTCTGCTCCTTTTCTAGACTTAATTGTGCTTGTAGGGCAATTGTTCTCATATGATGCAGTCAGAGTCCTTCGCAGAAAATGCGCGGCGTGTTCTAACTCATCTATGGTACCATAGCTTGTGGGGAATTCCATAAGCCTACCTCTGAGTTCCTCTTCATGTGAGTCCCAAAATGTATTCCTGGGGTTTCTGATCTTTGAAACCACCGGTTTTCCTAGGTTCAACCGAAACAAGATATATTTGTGGTCCGAGAGAGACTCCCCATCGGAGACTCTCCAGCCCACTACCTTGCTCCTAAGTTCATCTGAGCATAGAGCTGAATCGAGAACTACACTCCTGTTTTTATTCTGGAATGTGGGAGTGTCACCCCGATTCAGAATTTTCAGCTCAGTGTCCGCCAGGTATTCGATTAAGTCTCTCCCTCTGTCGTTGATGTTCGTGCTCCCCCACACCGTATTATATGAGTTTGCATCACAGCTCAACAGCAGAGGAATCCTGTTCTTCTGACAGTGCCGAATTAGAGCCTCCACCCCACCGGAAAATAAGCCGAGGCGATAAACCCCTCTAGCCTTTCTCCATTTCCGCCCCTGAGTCTCACCTTGAAAACGGTGAGGTCTCTGGAGCAGAGCTTAGATACCAAGATCGCATCCATAATCTTGACGGCTATGCATGCCCTTGGTGTTTTTTCGCGCGGCCCCTTATATATGGTGCCACACCCGACAAGCCACTAATGCTTTCCCTGTATAGCCAGGGTTCTTGGATTGGGGCAAGCCCTGTCTGCGCCACTGACATGCGCCTGACTAGAACCGCCGAGGCGCCTTTGCTGTGGTGCAAATTAATCCTCATCATGGGGATTCCCGCCTCAGCCATGGAAGGGTCAATTCGGGGCACCTCAGGACGCTTCTGATTCCCCTATGGATCCCAGATGGGTCACCCGGAAGGTAACCCTACCAGCCCCTAGATAGGGTTAGTAATCTAGAGATGTAAGAGCTCTGATTGTGGATTCGAGAGGGCCGACATCTAGGATCCAGCCTCTCCCCTTCGCCCTGGATCCCAGCCTGTCGGAGTACACCCTCCACCATTCAGTCGTTGAATCTGGGGGCTCACCCCTCGCGGGGTAATGCGTCAATCTCTTCAGAGATTTCCTCCCTCTGCCTGTCCAAATCCTCAGGAGAGTTAGACAGGCTTCCGGATAACCCTACGCAACGGCAACTCTCACCAGGGCGTTGTTAGCCATCTTTGCGAAGGTGGGTCCCTGTATATCCTGGGCCTTCTGCCGCTTCATCTCCCTGTTTGGGGGAGTGTCCTTGGAGTCCTTCTTCCTCTTGCCTATAGAATAAGCCTGAAGGATTGCTCCAGATGAAGTTTCTGCAGGCACTGCCTCTTGTGGTGTACCTTGGCTATTGTTTGAGAGCCGAGCTTTGCGGTCTCTCCTCTTTTGTGCGCCACTACGTGGCTTACTCCTTACGCAGAGTCCCGACAGCTGCTCTTTGATCGTGTCAACAAAATTTTCGCCATCGCTGTCAGAAGTTCGCACCGCTCTTGATGGACTGCCCCCTGAGGTGCTGTCCACCTTTGGCGGTGGGTTAGAAGAGGAACCCGGAACAGGCCTCTCATTGGTTTTATTTTCTTGGTTTCAGATTTCATTTATTCTGATCCCACGAGTAGCTAGGGAAATTTGGAACACACCCTGCAGAGCCCCGCTTGCAGAGGACTCGACCTGGTGTCCCAAAGTCTCCGTTAAGATACCTCCTCTGTGACCCCGGCCTGTCCGCCTCTACTGAGGAGGGCATGCTAGGGTGTTCAAGAATTTGTTAACCCTGGTGCCATTCAGCCCTTGACACGGCGATCACATTGTGGCTTAAGAGCATGAGGTCTCTCGCTCTCGATATTCCAGGGGGCTTTGCTATTACCCCCTAGAAGCATCCAATCATAAATGCACTGTTGCGCCATTTTATATTTGAGGTCATATGGCATTGAGTCAAACATTTTTTTATTTAAATTCATCTGATACATAATACAAAACTGTATTTAATTATTTTGATTGTTATGTAATTTTTGGAATCCATTCCAGGAATCCCGGCATATCTATGACTCACCCTGGCAATACCTGCTACTTACTGCTAGCTTGCTCGATAAAACGGTGGAGTCAGGAGCAACGACGCAGTAGAGGTTGAGTCATTGATATATGACAGTATTTTAGTAATTTAATATAATTGACATGGAAGAAATGAGTCAGAATTACAAGAAATGAGTAGCAGCAACTATGAGTACTTTTCAACGGTGATTCACGCCGTGTATTATAATTAATCATAGCGAGTGGCCGTCGGCCCACTCCATTTCATCGTCGATGGAGTTAATGAAACCAATCCTTTCCTTTCAGCACGATATTTAAAAATATAACTATTGAGAAATACGTTATTAAATTGGCGTGGCTTCAAGAGGTCTTATTATGAGTGAGGCGTGGTCAGAGTGACCACTTCGATTGTTTTTACTATTTAAAAAAATTCAGGAATAAGTTCCCATTGCTAAACTTTTCAATTTAACACTGATTTGGCTTATCGAAATTTACAATACTTGGAGCTCAGTTTTATCTTTTGCGGGTTTCAAGATTTCTTGCTTCGTAGTTGAATTTGCCTTTATAAGGCCCTCTGCGTGTAATCGCTGTTCTCCTTGACTGTCCGTGTAGTAAGGCGTGGGTAGAGTACCACCCCCTTTTGGTTCGAGTAATGTATGAAAAAGAAAAATAAAACGAAAAGAAATAAATGATAGGTTTAGTAAAAATTACAGGAACTCTGTTGTCTGGCAAGTATTGTAGCTACGTTCTGGCAAAATATTACCTCCAATTTTTCGTGAGTTTTAGTTAACAAATTCATATTAATTTAATTTTCGATTATTGATGTAATTTTATAAAAGAAAGTTTATGAAGTATTCTAAATGAATATTCATTGCTCTAGGTTCCTTTCCCAATGCTAATTGTACCTTATTTATTAGTTATTTTAATTATTTTGTGCAGACAATCAATTACCCCATCACAATTTAAATATATTTTTCTGTATGTAAGTTTTCACAATTATGCATTGCATGTGTAAAGTTAAATCTACCCTAACGCGCTCAAACCTAATTTATACGTGGCAAGAATTCGGAACTTTAGTTTCATTTTGAAATCCTGGGCATGCTCTTGCCCTTTATCCTCCAAAGTAATAGGATCCTGAAGAATGAATATACTTTGGTGTATTCCCTTTTTAATAATAAATGGGCCATCATAAATTTTCATTAATTTAGATATTCTTTAATTACCCTTGTTAGATTGATTGAGCGGTTTTATGCTGACAAGATCGCCTTTTTCTAGTCTGGCGAGTTGATGGGTTCGGTACAACCTTTTCGCTCTCCTTTTGTCCTTCTGTTGTATACGTTCTTGGGCCAACTCAATCTTCCACTCGTACAACATATCCGGTGTTTGTCTGGTAGTCGTATTCACTTCTCCCAAATCCGAGTGGGTTTCTTTTCGCAGCGTATTTCGATAGGTGTGAACTCCGTAGTTTCATGGTGGACCTCGATCATGCGAGACTCAATCACTTTAACCCATTGCCATCAGGAGTTGTGTTTATCACCTAATAGCGATCTGGAAAATCTTGATAGCTCACGATGAATGCGCTCAACCATGTTGCTTTGAGGTACGTTATAGGTGGAAATATCAATTAAGTGTTCTCTCTCTCTAAAGCCTTTATCTAATTTTAAGATGTGAATTGTGTTCCATGGTCACAAATAATTTTTGCAGGTTTTCCAAAAATCTAATATTTTAGATTAAGCTACCTTGGTAGTGGCTCTTTTTAAAGGGTAGAGTTCAGCAAACTTGCTAAACGTATCACCGGTGGAGAGGATATACTTAAAACCTCCCTCGGTGGCTGGTAAAGGGCCGTAGAAATCGGTGGATAGTTGTTCCCCAGATTTGGATGGAATTAAATTTCTAATTTCAGAGTAATACGTTTGATGCCCCTTTGGAAAACCAGATTTACTCTCTCAACTGGAAAACATCGTGTGACAACTAGTAACGTCACCTTCCAGAGGGGCGTCATTTAGGGCGACACTATGAGCCCTCTCCTCTTTTGCATCACACTTCTGTCACTATCTCTCGCACTACGCAATTCTCATGGCAACCTCTGCGGCGGATCTAAAAATGGCGAGCATAAGGTCACTCATGTATTTTATATGGATGACTTGAAGATCTTTGCTTCTGGAACACAGCATCGTAAGGATGCTCTGAGGATCTTCGACAGGTACACATGAGAAGCGAAGACGACTTGCTAGCGTTCGCAACGACCCTGAGCTCGTGGACAGGACCGCTATTAGACGCCTTGGCGCTGGAGAGACCTACCTTTACCTAGGTGTGCTAGAGAGCCGCATTCAAGATATAACATAAGTGGAGGAGGCTCTCCGAAGCAGATACAAGCATCTCCTCCGACAGATTTGGTCTTCCAATCTGTCGGCGTTGAACAAGATATTTATCTGCTACTAACGTGCTTGCCGTCCCGCTTCTACTCTATTCATTCAGGGTGGTTCCATGGACGAAGCACGAACTCATGGCCTTTGATATCGCCACACGTAAGATCATGCATATGAGGAAGAGCTTGCATATGTACATGTCCATTCCGTGCTTGTACATTCCACGCCGTAAAGGCAGACGCGGACTTCTAAATATCCAGTGTCTTTATGACCGAATTATCTTGGGTACAGCTCAAATCGTGGTAAGTGGAAGAGTTCCTCTTCTGAAAATGGTTAGGAACCACGAAATGATCGGCAAAGGAGCGTTCCTTTACAAAGCCGCGAACCAGGCGGCTGAGACCCTTGACCGGGATCTTTACATTAGAAGTGAGGGAAGTGCATCACTCCATCTGGATGTCTCACTTCTGAAAGCCCGAATAAAGAAAGTAGAGGTATACCGTTGCCGCATCTTACGTCGAAAAGTTCCCAGAGATAGGTGAAGAGCCTCATACCATCTTGGTCGCTCTTATGGTACTAACCGCGACCCTGCCCTGCCGAACGCTCCCAGAGAGATAGAGTCAATTGTTGAGAACGAGAAGTGCCAAATTTACTGGAACTAGAAGTTTTTGACAATGGGCCCTATTGTACTCTCGAGGCCTGACATCGTACTCCTTGACAAAGAGAAACGAACTTTGTTCGTGATCGAATTCTTGGCTCTGGCCAACAGCTACATCACAGTCAAGGAGAAGGAAAAGGCGGAAAGGTATCGAGACCTTATAGCGGAGCTGCAGCGAATGTTCCGAGAATATTCAGTAAAAATGAGTGTCCTTGTCATCGGTGCTCTTGGAGGTGCGACGCTATCACTAATTTGTAACCTCGAAGCCATACCCGCGTCCCGGACACGTGCCAAGGCATTTGCGTGTTGGATGCAGATAGATGTCACTCTTGGATCGCTCCGTGTCCTTAAGAAACACGAGGATCCACCGGCCATCATTGTGATTCCATCGTACCGTGTAGTCACCCATCTCACGGTCCTGACCATGGGTGTAATTTACCGCGGTTACACTGGGAGCCGGTGTCATTTTTCTGAATGGCACTCGCTCCCAGGGGAATCTTGCTGTGGTTGTTTGACCAATTATATATATGTATATA
>JAUMHM010083228.1:0-13517 GCA_032362435.1 Melikaiella ostensackeni
TTGAGTTGAAAGATCTTTAATCCGTTGGGATTGGTCAAATGATATGCGGTCCAATGTAGACCAAATGTCAAATCTGAGGGTGTTTGATAGGAAAAGGTGAAGTTTTAATAGTTTTTTGGAGGTAGTGTGCAAGGCAAATTTGGTATGTTGTATTCTTTCTTTCAAGAGAAGCAAACTTGTTTTGTGTAGAATTGATTTGGATTCAGATGTTCCCAAATGGTATCGATTTTACTGCTTGAAGATCAAAGACCGTATGTCTAATAAATATTATATATTGTTTAATTTACATCAGCAATTCATTTGGATTTACTCGAATATCTTCTGTTTTAACATGTCCGCTATTATTGACTTGTAAATGATTATTTCTAGATTAAACCGTTTTTTATGATTACTAAAATTTGATATGAGTTTCGAGATTGACTATTGAACTTAAAAGAAATTTATAAGCATAATTTTTAAAAGCTAATTCTTGCAAGAATTAGAAAAATTCTATTATAGTCAGAAAGCTTGAAGGTCCAACCACACATAGTGGGATGCATAGAGAGATTGATGCTCCTTTGGAAAACAAGATTTACTATCTCATCTGGAAAACATCATGTGGCAACTAATAGCGTCACCTTCCAGAGGGACGTCTTTCAGGTGACACCATCAGCCCTCTTTTCTTTTGCTTCATACTTTTTCCACTATCTCTCGCACTGCGTGATTCTCATGGGTACCTCTGCGGCGCATCTATTAATCGTGAGCATAAGGTCACTCATATATTTTATATGGATGACTTGAAGCTCTCTGCTTCTGGAACACAGCATCCTTGGTATGAACTTTGGATTGGACAAGTGTGCCAAGATTTATTTGAACCGAGGACGATTTGCGAGCGTTAGCAACGACCCTGAACTAGTGGACAGGAGCGCCATTAGACACCATGAGACCTACCTATACCTAAGCGTGCCAGAGAGCCGCATTCAGGATATAACATCAATTACGGAGACTCTCCGAAGCAGATACAAGCGTCTCATCTGATAGATTTGTTCTTCCAATCTGTCGGTGTTGAACAAGATACCTGCAATTAACATGCTTGCCGTGCCGGTTCTACTCTATTCATTTGGGGTGGTTCCATGGACAAAGCACGAGCTCACGGACCTCGACATCGCCACACGTAAGATCACACATATGCAGAAGAGCTTTTGTATCAACTCGTCCGTTCTACGCTTATACATCCCTCGCCGTAAAGGTGGGCGCGGACTTCTAAATATCCAGTATCTTCATGACCGCATTATCTTGTGTACAGCTCACATTGTGGCAAATGGAAGATTTTCTCCTGAAAATGGTCAGGAACCACGAGATGATTGGCAAAAGAGCATTTCTTTGCAAAGCCGTGGAGCAGACAGCCGAGACCCTTGGCCTGAATCTCAACATCAGAAGTGAGGAAAGTGTATTAATCCATCAAGATACCCTACTTCTAAAAGCCTAAGTGAAGAAAACAGAGGTCAACAACTTTCTCGAACAGCTCCACGACAAGAAAATGCACGGAAACTTTCACATAAATGTAATAGATCAGTCCTTGTCGATGGAGTTAACGTTTGCTTTTCTTAAATCATCCAGCCTTGATTCAGACACAGAGGGTTTTATTTTCGTGTGCCAGGACGGTGTCATTTCCACCTTTGTATACTGTAGCCGCATCTTACGTGAATTTACTGGAACTTCCAGTTCCGGTTCAAGTCCATATTGAACACTCGAGGCCTGACATCGTACTCCTTGACAAAGAAAAACGAATTACGTTCGTGATCAAATTCTTGGATCAAGCCGATGCCAATATCACAGTCAAGGAGAAGGAAAAGGAGAAGAGGTATCGTGCGGGGAATGTACCGAGAATATTTGCTTAAAATTATTGACCTTGTCATCTGGGCTCTCGGAGGTGCGAAACCATTACTGGTTCGTAACCTCGAAGCCATTACTGGTTCGTAACCTCGAAGCCATACCTGCGTGCCAGAAAAATGCCAAGGCACTTGCCAGTGTCATTTTCCTGGATGGTATTCGCTCCCAGGGGGACCCCGCGGTGGTTGTTCGACCGATTTTTTAAATCATATATACGTAGGAAAAACCTTAGATCAATTAAGAAAATTAAGAATAGTATGGGCGGATCCCTGAGGGACTCCTGAATTTACTGGACGCCAGATCGACCTTTCATTGTGATCAGGATTTATAGCCGCTTGTTGTCTATTCGAAAGATAGGAATTAAACCAAGATAGAGCTGCATGAAAGCAACCAATTTCCTCTAATTGGCGAAGAAGAATACCATGATCTATTAAGTCGAAAGCCTTACTGAACTCGAAGAGGACCAATAAGGTTACATAACGAGAATCAATAGCTTGTTTAATGTCATTTGTTAATTTGAGTAACGCAGACCTTTTCTGAAGCCTGTTTGGTATACTTCGAGAAGATTATTAGTTTGGAGAAAATTGACAAACGGTTTGTGTACTATTCTTTCAAGTACTTTGGAGAACGCACATAGTATGGAAACGGGTCTATAATCGCAAGGAGAAACAGAATTTTGTATTTTATGTATGGGTCGGATGATTGTTCTTTTCCAGGAATCAGGGTAAGTAGTGGATTTAAGAAAAAGATTGAAGATCTCACTGAGGTGAGGAATAATTACCTAAATACCTCTCTTAAAGTAGCTAAATGGAAGTGAATCTGCACCTTTAGAGTCGCTCTCTTATGATTGAATTGCCTTACGCGCATCAAAAGGTGTCACATCAGAAAAAGTTTGATCATAATCAGCAGAAACGTTTGATACTAAACTAAAATTCGTCAACAGAGATTGATGTGAATATTGAGGTATTCTTAGGATTGATAAGACCCAATCTACGAAATTCGTTCCAGAGGTGCTGAGGATCAGTGATGTTTGACAGTTTAGCTGTATTATATGCAATTCTACTATTGTGAATTTCAAGTCGTACCAAGATTCTCAATGAGAGAAATTGTGACATCAAATAGAGGGCATTATTACGCTTAGCTGCATTATAGAGCCTATCTCTTTCCTTCATTCTGAGTCTGATTACAGGGGTAATCCATTTTTGGATGGAAAGCGTTCTGAAAGTTGAACCTTGCTCCTTTAACTATCCTCCAAAAACTACGCAGTAACAAATAAATTCTTATACATTATAAATTGTCATTATATTCGAATAAATTATATAAAATCATGATTTTTTACAATTTAAGACTGCTAATCGTTGACCTCTAAGCTCGAAAATATGAAATTACAACAAAAAAGATCAGTTTCAACCTACAAAAATGAATTTTCAACCAAACAATTGAATATTAAGAAAAAAAGAAGTAAAAATTTCAACCACAAAGTTGCATTTACAACGAACTGGTTGAATTTGCAAGTCGAGAAGACGAATTTCTTAGAAGAAATTTGAATTTCCAATAAAAAAGTTATTTTCAACCAAGAAAGATGAATTTTTAACCATAACAGATGACTTTGTCAACATGAAAAATGAATTTTCAACTCAAAAAGACGAATTTTTAACAAAAACCCACGTGGAAAGATTCCCCGGAAAGTACTCCTGGAAATTTTACGGAAATTCCAGTTGGAAATTCCGTTGAGTTTCCGTGAAAATTGCATGAACTTTTTAGCTTCAAATTTCAGCCTGTAATGCCCCGGTCGATTCCTGAATGTCTCGACCGTCGTCCCAACATATTCCGTTTGCACTACGTGTAAGAAATACAGCTTCCTTGAGGAAGTTGTGTCCTAAATAGTGATTTGTTGTACCCCAATGATTACTGGGACAACCCGTTATTGTACAACATCTTTCAAGTGCACCAGGTGTAAAAAACACATCTTCCTCAAGGAAGTTAATTGTAAGTTCTAAATGAAGATTGGCCGCAGCCCACCCATTTTTCTCATGATTTGTTATTGAACATCTTCCGAGTGCACTAGGTGTACAAAATTCATCATCCTCACGGAAGTTGAGCTCTAAATAATAAATAGCTACACCCCAACGGTTACTAGGACGACCCGTCATTGTGCAACATCTTCCAAGACTGTCGGTTCGAGTCGATTTCTCTTTTTACCTGTGCGCTCCCTGACCTATCGTAGAGGATCGAAGGGAAGTAAACATAAAGGGTCCTCGGTTAGGTCAACAACTCTGCTCTGAATAATAATAAAATAAATAAAATGGCATCCTCAATTACAAATTCGTCGAATAATAAGAGTTGGATCGTGCGACAATCCATCCTCCCTCGCCGAAGAGAGGCAACCGTTTAGAAAGAGAAAAGAAGTCGGACAACAGATTTTGGAGTTGCGATCAATTCATAGTGAAGACATTTTAACATTATGTTTATATCATGTTTTTAGAAAACAGTGGCACCATAGTTATGCTGCTATTTGCCGTTATATCCATTTCAAGATTTATAGCTAATTATTGCGCAAGTTTTTGTCTCGCTTAAGTCAGTTCTCAGCCTCCCGTAACGTTGACAATTCGTACAGTGTTGTCAAAATGATTAACAAATAAAGGTTATTCAACAAATTTTACTTGCTGAGCCGGCTCCCGCATTTGCCTGTGCTTCCGTATTACAAACTTCTAATGGCACTACTTCAGCACAACCCGACCGGGAAAAACCACGTCGTGGAAAAATAACCCCCGCGATGAACTTTGCGTCTTCACGTCCTTTTTAGTCCGTTTGCGACCAAAATTACACTTCTTCCAAATACGCCTTTCTGTGTTATGAACCTTGGTTGCCACCTCTTCGTTATCTTGTCATCCAGCCTAATTATGTAAAATCCAACTCTGGCTAGCCCGTTGTTGAATTGCTGAAATACCCCTAGTTGTCACCTCCTTGTCGTCCCATCATCGAGCTGAACCATGCAATATCCAACTCTGGCTGGCTATTTGCTGAAATACCTATGAGAAAGGCACCAAAAGTGAGAGTAGGAAGGTCCCTTGAGACAACTGAATTAAGTTCGAGACTTGGTAAGGATATGATCCTCACACGAGACCGCCCCGGTAGAGAAGTGAAACCGTCCAAAACCCTCTTCCGATTCCCAAACTTAGCAAATTCAGATTGCGGTTTAGAATCAACATTTAACTGAACGTGAAGTTATAGCAGATGAGGAGGCAGTGGCTCCTAGTCATCCTAGTTAAGTTTTTTGAAGGATTAAAATCACAACCTCGCCGAGACAGGCTCAGAATCAACATGTTACAGAGCGTGAAGTTATGACAGATGGGGAGGCAGTGTTGTCTCCTAGAACCATCCTATGTGAGTTTTATTTGAAAGATGAAATCATAGTCTTGTCGGGGTAAATCGATTTGTCAAACACAAAACATAGACAATGCCGATCACGATCCAAGAAGCACATCGATCGGTGCTGGTCTATGGACATTCGGATCCGCAGGTTGTATGTTTGAAGGAATTCGGATAGCATCAGGTGAAAGTGTAAAAAGGTAAGGAAATGTATCCTTGATTTTCCTACACCCCTGTGGCCTATGCGGTTGTAGTGATTTGGATAGAATCATGTGGAATTGTATTGTTTGGTACTGATTCCGTCATCTCGGAAGCGGTGAGAAACTGAGTGTTTTCTTACAATCGCCGCATGTAAGGCGAATCGTGAGTTTCACATAGAATAATCTACTGAAGATGCTGAGCAGATTGATTGTTGGCCCGAATAGTATGTGTTCAAAGATTAACGTAAATTAAACAAAGATTGTTGTGTTCGAGAGAAGTAACAAGAAAACAGTATGTAATATTAATCTAAGCGAAGAGAAGATTCAGCAAATCGAAGATGTCGTGTATCTTGAAAATCTATTTTTTGCGGACTAACAAATCGTAGGTTCCACTTCAGCGCTTGCGGTTGCAGTTAAATCGTTCACTTATCAAAGATGAACGACAAGGTGGTAAAGTAACACTAAACGATTTTTCCTTTTCGTAGAAGGACCCAAGAATAAGGGGTCGTCCTGCTTCGATGTACCTTCCCTTCCCTATAATAGAAGGACGAGAAGGACGTAAACGTTGTTCCAAATACAATTTAAAATAATGCATAATGAGTTTCTCTTGATAATCTATTATTCCAATATAAATGAACAAACATTTTAGTTTTGTTTCTGGTTTACGAAGCCATCAGTAGAAAACCTCGCTCATTCGAACGTTCAGAACCTCAAGCACATGTACTGTTCTAATTTCTTCGTAATGAATTCAGGAGACGAACATTTATCGTTCTTTATCCAATGCATAAATTACTGCATCCGTGATCGACTGACCCACTGAAATACCTGCCATTGAGGAGTTACAACACTGATTGACAAATTAGGGATTACTTTAATGAGGCCCTAAAGCGAAAAAAATTTTGAGAATCAAAAGAATAAAGAAGCTTGCATGAAAGATGTAAGCATATTGAGGGCGCAAAAGATGTACATGTTCCTGGATATAAAGATGTGTGACGAAGAATTACTTATAAGAACAAAAAGTGTGAAAAGAAAGATGTTATAAACGAAAGATTTTTGACACTCATGTATTCTGGTGGAGGTTTTGATTAGTTCTTTAAAATTGGGGGTAAATTATAGTCAGTGTGTGCAGCAAAATGCATGAAGATTTCATAAGGCCTTTCACCTGAGGTGATCGATAGAGAGATTGATCAGCAACCCGAGACGGAGCGGTGTTTTAGAACAAATTTAAGTGTGTTGTTTGAACAATTGAACAACCATCATGCGACTCCACGATCGATCCAAAACGATATCCAAAGATCGTAACTAAGATGAAATTTGCCTAATGTGAGCCTCTATTCGTCTTATATACAAAATTAGTTTAAAAAATATATTTCGAGCTACAAATTCATGATTTGTCGCCGATGTAATGAATCATCATTTCGTGTTTTTATGAGTTTTTCCAAGTCTCCGCCACGGTTATTATTATTTTCGAATAAAATGAGATGATGTTCGATACAGAAATTGCAGCATTATAAAAATGTGAATACCCTTTATTTTACTGTTTGTTTTGTTGAAAAATTCAATATTATATAATCATATTTGGATTGACCAGATAACTACACGAATTGGATTCAGTTGCTAGAACTCTAACCGAATTAGCTTCAGTCAATAGAATTCTACCCGAATTGCTATATGTCTATTTGAATAAACCATAATTAAATCAAAAGTAACTAGAATTTTGTTTGAATTACAACAACTAAATTGGACTGGCTAAAATTAAACCAGAATTGACTGGAATTTCACTTAAATCAAACAGAATTGCGTTTGAATTACTAGACCTCCATTAAAATTACCATGAATAAGTAAAATTCAATTCGAATTAACTTGAATTGCTAGAATTCCCTCCAATTCTTTTCAAATTAACTAGATTTCAGTTTGGATTAACTTCAATTCCGCTGGAGTTGTCTTGAATTGATATAATACATTTCCTTATAAGGTGTAATAAAAACAAAAATATGTGGACTTACTAGAAGAACTTGTTTTTATAATTTCTATATTTGTTTAAAACTTCGATTCACACTTATTTAACTTTTTTGTATACATGTGTTACATTTATCATACATTTATGTATGTTAAGTGCACTTCCGAAACTATAATATTATGTAAAATCTAAAAAATCCGATATTTTATTCTTAATCATGTTTCGCATTAATTTAAATTTTGAGACAGTTGCTTGCCATTGTTTCAGTCGAAAAGATGATTCACAGATAAGAAGTAAGATTTGACTTTTGTCGGATTATTTCTTGGAAAGAGCTCACCCTTTTTTGTGACGTCACAGGACTCGCCTGCACATCGAGACTGTACTATCTGCATCGCTGTTGAATCCGGCTCAATTGGACCATGTTCCGTGCCAGTGCAGCACTAATAATTATTTTTCCTTATTGTACAATTTTTCCCTTTTTGAAATGAAGCAAGTCGTCTCTTGTTATTGCCCCCCCCTCCCCCGTTGGATGGGGACCAATTACTATTTTAAAGTCAACTTCCTCGCAGAAGATGTATTTTCTACACCTGGTGAACTTGGAAGATGTTGCACTATGACGGGTCGTCCCAGTAACCATTGGGATGCAGCCAATTATTATTTAGAATTCATCTTCCGCGAGAAAGATGTATTTCGTACACCTAATGCATTCGAAGATGTACAATGGTAAGTCAGGAGAAAAATGGGTGGGGTGCGGTCAATCTTTATTTAAAACTTACTTTCCTCGAGGAAGATGTATTTTTTACATCTGATAAACTTGTAAGATATTGCGCAATGACGAGTTGTCCCAGTAACCGCCAGGGTGCAGCCAAATATTATTTAGAACTCATCTTCCGTGAGGAAGATGTATTTCGTACACCTAGAGCACTCTGAGAATGTTGTACAATGAAAAGTCATCCCAGAAACCGTTGGGAAACGACTAATTTATATTTAAAAGGCAACTTCCTAGAGGAAAATGTATTTTTTACACGTAGTGCAAACGGAATATGTTGGGACGACGGTCGAAATTTGCGGGAAACGACCAGATTCAGAGGTAAAGATAGTATAGCGTTTTCTCGGAATTTTTCCGGGATTCATTACAGGCTGGAATTTTCAGCCGGAAAATTAGTAGAATTTTCACGGAAAGTCAACGGAATTTCGAGCTGGAATTTCCGTAGAATTTCCAGCTGAAATTTCCGTAGAGTATTTTCCGGGGAATCTTATCACGAGGGAAAGATAATTTTCAACCAAATAGTTGAATTAGCAAAAAAATATAATAATTTTCAAGCAAACAGTTACTTTTACAACCAAATAGTCAAGTTTTTGACAAAATGATTCCAATTCTAACCAAAAACTTAAATTTTCACCCTAAAAAGGTGACTTTTTTATCCTAAAAGATGAATTTTGAACCCAAGAAGAAGAGTTATCAAGAAAAGAGTTGATTTTTCAAGTTTAAAAGTAAAATATTTTAGAAAACAGTTGACTTTTTAGCTTGAAAACTCAACTTTTTTCTTTAAAATTCGTCTTTTCCAGTTGAGAATTCATCTTTTATGGTATAAAACTTATCTTTTTGGTTAAAAGTTTATCCTTATTGGCCGAAAATATTTCTCGTTGAAAATTCAACTGTCTTCTTAAAAATTCATCTTCTTGACTTGAAAATTCATCAATTTCATTAAAAATTGAACTCTTTTTGGTTGAATTTTGATCTTTTTTGTTTGAAAATTCGACCATTTGTATGAAAATTCATCTTTTTAGATAAAAAATTCAACTGTTTAATTGACCATTTTCTTGTGAATTCAACTATTTGACTGAAAATTCATCTTTGTAGATCAAAAGTTCAACTATATTTTTGAAAATTCACCTTTTTAGCTTGAAAATTCGACAGTCTTCTAAAAAATTCCCCTTTTTGGCTTGCAAGTGCAACTGTTTTTGGTTGGAGTTTAATCTTCTTACTTGAAAGTTCAACTATTTGGTTATAAATGCAACTGTGTGTTTGAAAATATGTTGTGGTCGTAAATTCAACTATTTGGTTGAGAATTCATCTTTCTTGGTTGAGAGTTATCCTTTTTGTTGAAAATTCATCTTTTCGAATAAAAAGTCATCTTTTTTGGTTAAAAATTTATTTTGTTCTAAGATAACAAAAAATTCGCTATTAATCATTATTTTGAGCTTTATCGTCGATGCGCGAACATAAGATATACTTCTTTTATCTGTAACTTTTTGAGAGACAACCACTACAACAACTACGACTTATGGACCTCCCCCTCCCACCCGAATTTGAAAAAAAAAATAAAATATTTTTTCCCTCGGCCGTAGTGTGCGTACTAAAGAATGCTCTTCAACTTCTTCCGGCGTTATTAAAGATTTAGTTATCTCTTTATTACTTTTACCTTAGTCGATATTCGAGTTGGATAAAAACTATGAAATTGTATTTTAAAATTTCTCAATCTCTACCAAAGTCGTGAGTTTGATCATTTTTAAAGTTGCTGTGTCGCGGCTCGCGAGTGTTAGAGAGCCCAGGGCGCACGTCTATCGGATCTCGCGCTTCGCACTCGATAATGTATTTACCTCGCGCTACGCGCTCGGTCTATGTATTCCCCCCATATTTGTGCATAAACCTTTTAAATTTAAAAGTTAAACCATTGACAACTGTAATTTGGTAATTGTGAATTCTCTTTTGTTAAAGCCCCTTTGGCTTTAACGAGTACATTCTCATCACGTGTCTCGCGCTTAGCACTCGATTAAAGTATGTCCAAGCGCGACATTTTCTATATTATGTTGAAATCTATTATAATAAATTTATGTTATATTAATTTAAGTACCTTAATTTTCCTAATTAATAATCTTCATTGCTTAACAAATTAGATTAGTGCATTTATTATTATTTTTTTAAAAATTAATTGGATTTGTTATAAATTTGTCTCTAATCAGCCGGAAAGAAGGTATCTGGAAGTCTATTTTTGATTTGTGAGCCTTTTTGTATTCTGTTTCTGGTGCATGAAAAGGTTCATGAGAAAGTAGATTTCATTTCAATCCTAATAACAGTTTTAAAATGTCGTTAAAATTTTTATTGTATCTTGTGTTGTTGTTCCAAAGATTTAAATTTTTTATTTTCAATGTTATTTTTCACGATTATGTATGTGTTTATTAGTATTATTATTAGTGCTGGTATGTGTTTTATTAAAAAATAGTCTGAAAAAAATTTGTAGATCTTTTTGAGATGAATCATTTTTCCTAGCAAAATTTTTTCGTATCTTGCATAGTTTGACCGAAAAATGGATTATTTATTTTTGATAACATTTTTCGCTATTAAAACAAAAACTGTGTGTCTTATCAAAAAAAGAATTCGAAGCAAATTTGTAGATCTTTTCGAAGTGAACAATTTTGCTTCGTAACAGTTTTTTTGTTTCGTATAGTATTGCTGAAAACTGGAATTTTTTATATTTATTAATATTTTTCACGATTAAAACAAGAACTATGCGTCTCATAAAAAATAGTTTGGATCAAATTTGTAGATCTTTTCGAGATGAACAATTTCGCTTCCAAAAATTTTTTGCGTATCTCGTACAGTTTTGATGGAAAGTGGTGTTTTTTATTTTTAATAACATTTGTAACGATTAAAACAAAAACTACGTGTCCCATGAAAAACATAGTCTAATGAAAATTTATAGATTCTTTTGAGATGAAGAATTTTGCTTTTAAACATTTTTTTCGTATCTCGTATAATTTTGCTGGAAAATAGAATTTTGTTGTTTAAACATTTTCGATGGATAATACCAGAACCATTAATCAAAAATGACTAGTTGATGAACTTGTCCTTTCTTTTTAGGCCTTAAACCAGTGTGCCAAAAGGCAATCCAATCGGATAATTCCTTCGAAAGATATCGTCTTTACAGACAACGACAACGACGACAGACATACACCGACGTAAAATACATTTTTTCTCGATCAGTGAGTCCGAAAACGTCAAAATTTGAAATGAGAATGTAAAAGCTGACATGTTTAATATTTATTGTACGAACATTCGTCACATTCAAAAATTATTGTGGTCGTCTTTTGTAATAAATATGATATTGCTATTATCAAAATAAATCTGTTCAAAAAATGTTTGAAGAAAGAGTTGAAAATGATACTTTTAAGCGTGTAGCAATATATTTTTATGCACTGATAACGAATATGGCCATAAAAATAGCAAAAAAAAAATTTCAATGTCAAAACTTAGAAAAACCACGTCTTTAAGAAGAAAAATGTTATGTTTACAACATTTTTTTTTAAATCGCATACGTGAGGGAAGGCACTTCTGTGATTTGTCACAAAAATAATTTCAGTCGAACCACTAACCCTTCCCAACATTTCGTGGGGGCGGAAAGGCACCCCTTTGACTGGTCACAGAAATAATGTTGGTCAAACCCTTACAGCTTTCAAACATCTCGTGGGGGCGGGAAGGCAGCCCTGTGACTGGTCACAGAAATAATTTTAGTCAAACCCCTGACCCTTTCCAACATCTCGTGGAGGCGGGAAGGCACCCCTTTGACTGGTGACAGAAATATTGTTGGTCAGACCCCTACAACTTTCAAACATCTCGGGGGGGGCTGGAAGGCACACCTGCGACTGGTCACAGAAATAATGTTAGTCAAACCCCTACTCCCTCCCAACGTCTCATGGTGGCCGGAAGGCACTCCTTTGACTGGTGACACAAATAATGTTGGTCAAACCCCTATAACTTTCCAGCATCTCGTGTGGGCAGGAAGACACCCTTGTGACTGGTCACAGAAATAATGTTGGTCAAACCTCTACCCCTTTCAAATGTCTCGTGGTGGGACGAGAAGGCACTCCGGTGACTGGTTACAGAAAATATATTGGACAAACCCTTACCCTTTTCCAACGTCTCGTGAGGGGGAAGGCAACCCTGTGACTGGTCACAGAAATAATGTTGGTCAAACCTCTACCCCTTTCAAGTGTCTCGTGGCGGGGCGAGAAGGCACTCCGGTGACTGGTTACAGAAAATATATTGGACAAACCCTCACCCTTTTCCAACGTCTCGTGAGGGGGAAGGCAACCCTGTGACTGGTCACAGAAATAATATTGGTCAATCCCCTGCCCTTTTCCAACGTATCGTTGAGGGAGCGGGAAAGCACCCTTGTAACTGGTCACAGAAATAATGTTGGTCAAACCCACTACCCCTTCCTACCTCTCATTAGAGCGGTAAGGCACCCCTGTGACTGGTTATATAAATAATGTTGGTTGAACCCCTACCCTTTTTTAGCGTCTCGTAGAGGGGGCGGAGAGCACCTGTGTGACTGGTCATATAAATAATGTTGGTCAAACTCCTACCCCTTTTCAACGCCTCGTGGCGGAGCGAGAAGGCATTCCTGTGACTAGTCACAGAAATAATAGTTTATATTTACTGTACATAATCCTCGTAAATTAAACGAATATTCGATTATTTACCTAGACTCTCTGCTTTTTAAAAAAACATGTAAAAAAATTAACGTTGCTAGTAATTTATTTTTTACCGTTACTGACCATTTTTTTTGGTATCGGTTTTTTTATACATGACCTTTTTTTAGGGGTCTTTTACATCCCTTTTTGTGGAGAGTGTGAGTTCGGTGACATCCACCCCCAATCAAAACCTCACACCTATCCAGCTGCACCACTCGTTTCTTATACCACTCCTCGAATATGAACATACCCCTAACCCATTCCCAGTTACGTTGTAATCAGTGTAAACAGGCAAATAGCTGAACTTCCTATAGCAGTGTTCCCAACCCAACCTCATCTCTATTCCAACTTTAGCAGGTTGTCCAACTGCGCTTACGTTGCGCAGTGCATTTATTGGCTGCAGGTCCCGTGTGATTCAAAATTGATAGTAGGTGTTTTAGACTGTGACGTCAACTAGCAAGATGGACGATACCGTGGGTCAAACAATAGCACTACTCTCTGATTTTTTCATGTAGACCGGTCACTTTGGGCGTAAATATCTCGGAGACGAAGAGCGGTAAAAAAACTGTAAACTGCATGTAAATGTGTCTTTATTTCTGCGTCGATTACATGTTTTACGGTTATTGTGCAAAAAT
>JAUMHM010083229.1:0-32342 GCA_032362435.1 Melikaiella ostensackeni
GAAACGTCGGCAAGATTCGTAGTTTTGCACACGATTGAAACCCGAAACACATCCTTTCATCATAATGAATCATCGTGAAAGCATTAAATCTATTGGGGCTATGTCATTGTTCATCTCTTAGAATCACTCAAAATTGCATCTACTTTAATTTATGCTCAGAACATTTTCTCGCAAAATTACCCGGCTGCAAAGGACAGATACAAACTTAAAAATGTGATTTTTCAGCCTCCTTTTTTTAATTTAGTCACTTTGAAGGGTCATGAATCGGCACCAATTAGAGGTAGGAGTTTCCCTTTTCTAACTTTGACAGAACTGTGTCCAGTTCAATTTTGCTGTTGAATATTTTGCTCCAAAATGCAATGGGACGGGTCAATTTACGCAAACCTTATTTTCGGAACTTTATTCGAAAATATTTTCAAGGCGCACCGTGGTCATTTCTAGAGAATTTGTAATTTCCATCAGCACCAAATGCAGCTGACACAAGTTAACAGAGCCGTTGGACCACTATTCGATACCGAGAAGAATCGAGAAGCAAAGTTCACCAATTATTATTCAGAGACCGCAATCACTAAAGTTTAGTCAATATTTTCACTAACTGATTTTAGTAAATTTGTGAATTATTACTATTCCATTAGTGGAATGTTGAAATATGGTATTATTAATCGTTAGTCCGACAATTAATTACTATGTAACTAAATTACTCAAATTTTTTACTAATTCACATTTAGAGAAAAATGTGAAAAATTAGATTATCAAGCTGCACAAAGTTTTAAGGTTTGAAACTGAGAGTTTGGTGTTTTCGTGGATTGAAAATTTTTTAACATAAAAACATTGAAAACTCAACATTTTCTTATTAAATCCAACTCTTGTTATTCTAAAATTCACCAATTGTAAGTATTTCAAACTTACAAAAATTGAAATGGGAAAAATTTGTGACGGTGCAATTTCGAATTATACCTGTTAATACTAAGCAGTTCCAATTTAAGTAAGTTGATAGAAAGACTAAAGACTTTGTCCGCACGAAAGTATAAAAGTTAATTAATCAAAATACATAAATTAGTTTTGGGCTGCATATTATTATTTAAAAAAGGTTAAAGAAATAGGAAACGCGAAAAAAAAATTTTAATATAAGGCTTGATTTTGTTTAAGATTCTCAACTTCATTAAAAGTTTGAAACAATAAGAAGGCAAGATTTTGAAATTTGTAAATAGGGTACGTCACATGATCCTAAATTACACTTCATGCGTCAGCTCCACCAACATAACGTGTCTACAAGTCTTTGGTCCAAAGTGGAAAAATAATAATTATTCACAAATGCAATCTTTTTTAAATCGACATCTTTATGTTTTTGGTATACTGGTCGTGTATTTTCGAAACTTTACAACGTTTCGCCCGTCACGTTGACGCCGGGCTTCTTCAGTGCGATGACAGAAGAAAACCATATATATTTCTACTAATGAAAATTCCATGCATGGAAAACTGTCTGGAATAATAAAGAAATTATTTCATAATAGCAATTAATGATTATAAAAATTTTCAAAAAATAAGGAGCAACATATTTTATGCATTATTGATAAAAGTCTTATTTGGTTGTTTAGCTGCTGATTGTTTACAATTTAATGTTTATGTTTATATCTTACCGTAGAATCATCTAACTTCATACATTGACCCAAACTTCGGACACCCAATTTTGTTTTTCTTTGCTTCTACATTAACAAATAGTATAAAACCAATAGAAACTTTGAATCTTGAGTCCAAAATAAAGTGAGGAGCCAATTTTGTGTCCCAAACATAACTTTGAGTCCAAGAAAATAAGGTCTCCGAAGTTTGGCCCAGTGTCCGAAGTTAGGTGATTCCACGGTAACAAAATAACATTAGTGTATTTAATATTATTAAAATAAATTTTTTTCAATTGTAAAAAGTAATATCTGATATATCAGTTGCAAGATGAGACCGGAAACAATAACATATCTTCAATTATTTGCGAGTTAGTACTTACTTTGTTCAGACGTGTACGACGTATTGTCGAAGGAGCAACAGTATGAAACGTTGGCAACGAGCAATTAAGCATGACAAAAAGGATTTTATTGTCGAACCTGGACATGTAGTGTGTGAAGATCACTTTTTAAAGGTTCAGATAATTTGGAAAAAGGAAGTTTTAGCTCTTGATGGAACAGTTATAGCGGTAAGCATTACGATTTGTTTGCACCGATGTCCTTTAACCTAAAATAATCGAATGGCTCTGACGGTTTCATGACTACATTGATTTTAAATTTTGATATATTCTTCTTGTTGTCAAACTTTTAGATTATTGTGATAGTGTGAGAAATTATAGTTTTGATAGTTTTTAAAATTTTAAAAATATTTTAAGACCCTTACTATCTTCATGAAAAATATAAAAATAGCATTAACGACAGTTTTGAATTATCGCAGAGTTTCGACATGTATGTACAATTACATTAATTTATTAATAAATTCATGTAATAAAGTAAATTATAATTGTAAAATAATGTGTTTCTTGCAGTCAGAATGGTACAAGAAACCTTAATTAGAACCAGGGGGTTTGCCATCTCAATTTCAAAACTGCCTGAGCATTGTTCGAAGGCTGCTAAAAAAAAATCGTCGTCTGATAAAGCCCGATTTTTTTACGAAGGTTTCTGAAATGTCTAATAAAAAAATATTCGGAAATAGAAAACATTCAGATATTTCAGAAATATTTGAAAATGATGCGAATAAGAGAATTTGTCAAACGAACAATGTCGGAAGTCCAAAAGGATAATTTTGCGAAAAAGAAAGTCGCGAAATTTTGTAAAACGTAGTTTTGCTTGATTGCATATGATAAATTATTATGTTCTGTCTGCATAATAATTGCTATACTTTTATCGTAGTATATTTGTGAATAACTCAAATAATTATATTTATTTAAATAAATCAACCTGACATTTATTATCCCTATATACCCTCCTACTGTCTTGACTGCTTTACTCGATATTTAATTTATATCTCCATCTTTTAATTCAAATTTTAAATAGATAAATGACTAAATGTACAGTAAAGTTATTGGCTTCATTGCTGATAATCTTTCCAATCCTTTAACGATTAATATATACTGAATATTAAAAATTATGATTTTTATAAATTCTTGTATATTTTGATTATAATGTTATAATACATTAGGATCATTCAAGTCATTAAAAATAGAGAAAATATTTTTTATATTATCATTTCAAAACATTTAGTTCATTTTTTTCAAACGTTGAATACGTAATCTTCATATTTTACCATTTTACTCTACTTGAAAATTAAAAACCTTAAAAACCGACATTTCCAGTGTGTGTGAGGTCTATTTTTTAATCGTAGAAATTTTTTCAATTCTAGACACAATTAATCTTTGCTCAATTCAATCTCAATGTTTTTAAATTATCCACAAACGTCTAAAATATGACAAAACCTGCGAAAAATACTAAATCTCCTATGATTCTAATCAGCTTTCATTCAAATGTGGGGCGTCACAAAATCATCATGAAATTGCAACATGGCTTATTGCAACATCACCCCCAAGTCAAACAAAGCACTTGAAAAAAAAGTACTTCAAACACTCAAAAATTGCTCAAACCGCACATTTGTTTATAAAATTTGTTTATAACAATGAGAAATATATTCCGTTTTGTCTGCATATGTCAGTCTTTTACTTTAAGTTGGATTAAAAACGAAAATCGCCTAATAAATATCCAAAACCACTCAAGAATCACCTACCATTGTTTATAACAATACAGTTGTTAATAACAATTTATTAACTCATAATAAACTATCTGGTTATGTTTCACGAATGTTTATTTATTGATTGAACACCAATATCCATCATTTTGAATTAACTGCGTGTTATCATAGTAACAATACAGGTATATAAAATTTGACGATTTTTGCCAACTTTGTGTATAAATAAAGTAAACAATAATTTCTTTTCAAATCCGCGTCGAGAGATCTCTTAGGAATTTAGTTTTAATTTCCAAAAAATAAATTGTAATCGGTTAAAAATTGTAGCCGGAATCGTATTTTGAACATTTTTTCGTCATTTTGCCCCACTGTGCGTCGTCCGCTGCACAGTGGGGCAAAAAAAATGTATCTGGACAAATTGATATTCAGAAGCGGTTTGTGAACCAATTTGAACATTTTTTAAGAATTGAAGCTCATAAAATTCCGCATAAATCGGTCAGGGTCAATTTTGAAAGAAGTCTTCCACTTTTTTATATTATGGAATAACAAAAATGAAAAAAAAATTTTTTTTTAGAAGAATACCGGTTTTCGAAAAATACTTGAAGTCAATCCATAATGTCTAGAATCAATGAAGCAGCTATCCAGAAAAGTCGTCTAGTAGCTTAGAAACTGTTTGAAAACTTATTGAATTTGTTATAAACAAATAAGTGAGTGAAAATGGATTCATGGGGATTGGCAGCGATTCGTGAATCGATTTGCACTAGATTTGAACAATTTACAGACAAAAACAATTTTTAGATTGAATTTATGAAATATAATAAATGAATTGTTTCTTTATAAATAAATTTTATAAACATTAATGCATAGCAGGTAGTTATGTTGGAATAAATCAAGTTTTTTTTATTATATCGGCCAAAAATTATACGAAAATGTCACAAAATTATCAGATTTATTCATAGAATAACAATTGGTGATTGTTTAAACAAATATAATTAACAGATGCACTGTCTGGCTTTCTTGAGAGGTAGAAACTGTTTTTTTTTCAACGTAATGAAATGTAAATAACTAATTTGTATACTTTTAGGGAGCTAATATGAAAATTTACAATTTTAATTGTTAACAAAAATTGTTTAAACAAATTTTTATCATCTTAGGCATTTTCCAAGAAAAAAATTTCATTTCTTCGAGGTATTAGCAAAGTGTTATATAGTAATGGCTCTATGCTATCGGTTATAACAATTGATAATTGTTTAAACAGAATTAATTAACAATTGCATTTTTGGCTACTTCTTGGTTTTTCGTTTTTTCATCGTAACCAACTGTTGATAACTAATTTTTCAATTTTTTTCAGGAACCTCGATAACGATCCTCTGTTGTTATTGTCATTAGCAATAGTAGTTCAAAATCTAATAATTTGTTGAGCAGATCATCGTTTGTTATCAAACGATAGCGAGGAGTAATGTCTAAGTAATTATCTATAAATTTCACAAGAAAAACAGAAGTTTTTGTTTGCGAATGTATAAGAGGACAAAAAATTGTCTATAAAATTAATAATGAATAACAATAGTGCATCGTTATCGAGTTCTCTAAAGAAAAGTTCAAAAATTAGTTATTTACACTTGGTTGTGTTGAAAAGACCAAGTTTTTACCTTTAAAAATAGCCGAAAAATGAATTGGTAATCGATTTTGTTTAAACAATTATCAATTGATTTCAACGCATAGCACAGAGACCTTAATGAATAACAGTCTAGTCATATCCTAAAGAAACACAGTTTTTTTCTTAAAAAATGCTTGAGATGATAAAAATTTGTTTAAAAAATTGTTGTAAACAATGAAAATTGTTGATTTTCATATAAGCTTCCTAAAAGTATACAAATTACTTATTTACACTTCAACACGTTGAAAAAAAAAACAAGTTTTTACCTCTAAAAATAGCCAAACAGTGCATTTGTTGATTAAATTTGTTTGAACAATCATCAGTTGTTATTAGATGAATAAATCTAATTATTTAGTGACATTTTTGTATAATTTTTGGCTGACTAAGTGAAAAAACTTGGCTTATTTCAACATAACTACCTGATATGGATAATAGTTTATAAAATTTGTTTATAAAATAGGAACTTATTCATTATATCTCATGAATGCAATTAAAAAATGGTTTGTGTCTATAAATTGTTTAAATTTAGTGCAAATCAATTCACGAGTCACTGCCAATCCCCATGAATCCATTTCCACTCACTTATTTGCTTATAACAAATTTAATAAATTTTGCAACAATTTCTGAGCTATTAGACAACTTTTCTAGGTAGTTGTTCCATTATTCTCAGGTATTTCACATTGAATCCAAGTATTTTTCGAAAACCGGTACTCTTCTAATAAATTTTTTTTTCCATTTTTGATATTGAATAAAAAAAAACTTTTTCCAAAATCGACCCTGAACGATTTATGCAGGATGTCATCTGCTTTAATTTGAAAAAGAAAACGTTCAAATCGGTTCATAAACCGCTTCGGAATATCAATTTGTCCAGAGATTTTTTTTTGCCCCACTGTGCGCTGGGCGATTCGCTTTCTTGACTCACGGGGCCGGGCATCTCCCTCGCTTCGGAAATCTTTCGATTAAACAAATTAAGCTAACTCGGAAACCAATGATAATTTTTAATTTTATTTGGCCCCGTTTTGTAACTGATATTTCAGCCTTAAATTTTCTAGGTGTTGATTAACGTATTTCTATTTTCAATTAAGTAATATTGTTTATGAAAATTGTTCAAACAATATTGTTCTACAACGATACTATTGTAGGTAGAAAATCAGCGAAAAGATAGTCGATATCCTGTTTGCCGCTCGGTTATACTCGTAGTCTGTTTATTTGAGATTCCTTGGACAAGTGTAAGTCAGAAAAAAAATTATTGTAACAATTTTCGCTAAAAATTCGAAAAAAAAATTTAATTTGACAAACACTTTTACTTTAAGAAGCACTGTCTCTTATTAGATTTATCGAATGAAAACTTACAAAGTGTGTAACCTTTGAAAATTTTATTTCTTAACAAAGAAAAAATCCACTCATCCCCACTCTGCCAAATTTGGATTTTCGATACCAAAATAATCCTTTTATACTCAACAAACCTTTTACTTTAAGGATCTATAAAGGAAATGTGGATTTTTTTTCTCTAACAAAGAAAATTTTTTACATACGTCGCTTACTAAGCGAAGGCGCACCCTCACTTAACAAATTCGTATTTCATAAACCATCAATCATATAAAGTTCAATAAGAGCTCATTTGAAAGCCTATTTTAAACTCTGAAAATCATCTCGTATACATATTCACGCTATCTCTCACCCGAAACGAACAATCCACCCGAACGTGTCAAAAAATGTTTGCAATTTTCAGTTACTAAAACAGTTGAGAGAAGGAGAGAGCTAAGAGAATTGAGCGCCCGGATTGCACAACGACCTTAGCGCGTGGACTCAACCAGCCTAGTAGGCAAGAGAGGGGATAACGCGTTGCTATGGGTCGAGTTAATTGGACAAATAATTATAAAACTGTCGTCATTCCGTTAATAATTATCGGATCGTGTTGTTTTTTGCATAGAAATACTCATGAGTCTTTAGCGCTTCCAACGAACCTGATTAAGTAACTCATTATTCATATTTTCGATTTCTTACCAACACCTAAACTTTTTATAACATTGAGGTGAAAATTTCAGTTATAATTCTCAGAACAGACCGAAATGAACAATATCAGTTAAGTTCTTATACACTCAATTATAACATATCCAAAACTCAGATCGATTGGTTTGTATTAACAGCAATGACGAGCATAAATAAACAAAGGTTCGGTCCGACGCTCGATCGTCACTTTCGATCGACGTACAGGTATATAGCAAGGCATCTTCCTTTCACCTGCAGCGTCAGACCGAGCCTTTGTTTATTTATGCTTGTCACTGCTGTTAATACAAACCAATCGATCTAAATTTTGGATATGTTATAATTAAATGTATAAGAACTTAACTGATATTATTCGATATTTGGGTTCGTTGGAAGCGCTAAAGACTCATGAGTATTTCTATGCAAAAACCAACACGATCCGATAATTATTAACGGAATGACGGCAGTTTTAAAATTATTTGTCCAATTAACTCGGCCCGTAGCAGCGCGTTATCCCCTCTCTTTCCTACTAAGTTGGCTGAATCCACGCGCTTAGGTCGTTGTGCAATCCGTACGCTCAGTTCCATAGCATTTGTGGTAGTGCACTGTAGTTAAGTTGCACTTCCAACTGCGCAGTAGACTGTCATGGCAATCATGATTGCGCACTATATTTGGGATTCACCCCGACTGCGCAGTCGTCTTCTGGGGCATTTCTAGTTGCACACTAGAGTTAACTTGCACTTTTGGCCGCGCAGTAGACTTCTGTGGCATATGAGGTAGCAAAATAGATTCAGGTTGCATTTCCGGCTGCGAAGTGGACTTTTGTGGCATTTATGGTTTTATACTAAATTCAGAATACACTTTTGGCTGCGCAGTAGATTGCTGTGGCATTTATGATTGCGCACCAGAGATAAGTTGCACTTCTAGCCACTCAGTAGACTTCTGTAGCATTTGTGGTCGCACACTAGAGTTAGGTTACACTTCCGGCACTGCAGTAGTCGTCCGTGGTATTGTGTAAGCGCACTCAAGTGGGCTTAATCTTTCGGGTGCGCAGTAGTCTTTCATGGCATTTGTGGTTGCGCACTAAAAATTGGTTGGACTGCTGGCTGTGCAGTAGATTTATGTAGCATTTATGGTTGCTAAGGTTACAATCTAGACCTCCATCGCATTTGTAATTATGGACTAGAATTTGCCTGCATTTCCGGTTGCGCAGTACACTTCTGTGGTATTTATGGTTGTGCATTGCAACTTTATGACACTTGAGGCTGCGCAGTAGAATCATGCCGTACTTCCGGATGTGCAGTACAATTATGCAGCATTTCCGGCTGCACAGTAGACTCCAATGTAGTTTGTGGTTATGCAATACAATTGTATAATACTTAAGACTGCGCATTATAATAATATTACAGTTCTAGCTGTGCGGTAGACTCCCACAAGGGTTTATGCCTGCGCATTACAATTGTATAGCACATAAGGTTGCACAGTAGAGACGTCATAGTTGCAGATGCACAGTACAAATATGCTGCATGTACAGCTGCGCAAAAGACCGGAAGTGCAACCTAACTCTAGTGCGCAACCATAAATTTCACGGAAGTCTACTCTGGAACTGGAAGTGCAACCTAAGTCTAGTGTGCTATCATAAAAGCCACAGAATTCTACTGCCCAGCGAGAAGTGCATTATAGCTCTAGTGCGCAACCACAAATTCCACATTAGTCTATTGCGCAGTCGAAAGTGCAACCTAACCTTAGCGCGCAACCAAAAATGCCATAAATTCCAAGTACAATAGATTGGAATTTTACAAATTAATAGAGACGGACAGATCCGCCCCGATCCGGTATTTTTTGGTCTGGATCTCTTAAGAGCCCGGATCGAAAAATACCGGTTCGGATCTATCAGGCAGAAATCCGATCCGAAGTTTTTCAGTTCGGTCTACTAGAGATCTGATCCGAAAAATAGCGGATCGGGTTTTCAACAGATCCGGACCGAAATTTTCAATCCGGATCTTCTAATGCAAAATGCTGGATCCGAACCCGAAAATTTCGGTTCGGTTCCGGATCTTTCACATCTCTGACTTAAATCAAAGCAATTGAATCTGTAAAGCATTCAAGCTTAAACGATTTTGAACTTCATTTAAAACTAAACAATTTTAAAATTAAGATCGTAGAATTAATTCGCTTAAAATTATATTTTCGAATTTTGGAAATTGTTGAATTTTAAAGGCTTAAATTTGAAACTGTCTACTTATGAAAATTCTAATTTTATATTATTATATTTGAAACATTTTCAAGATAAAATGTTTGAATTTCAGAAACTTCTAATTTAAAGTTGTATAATGTGAGCATTTTAAAAACTGTAAAAATATTGCGATTAATTTTGTCTGCCTGCATCTCTTCGTACAAAAGAAAAGTACCTACAGAAATCAGTTATGAAATAAATATCTTTTTTCAGTTCAGAACTCGTTGAAGAAAGGCAGATATCTTCTCATTTATTTACATTATTTAACACAAAATTGAGTTCGCTGTTCATTATTCCTAACAAAGAAAAACTTTCAATTTCAGTGTCAGCACTTTTTACACTTTTTAAGCTAACTTTCTATGATTCCAAAATCAGGCGATAATGGTTGTAGTATGTCTAACATAATGACAATCGTTATTTAAATTCAAATTAAAATGCGGTCAGGCAGACATAGTAATTTATTATAACCAATCGTATCTACAACCAGAAAAAGAATTTTGCTCATTCAACAAAATCGTTTTATTTACCGTAATTTTTTGATCTCAGAAAACATTTCAGTTAAGTGAGCTGAATTTTTGTTCATTTGCCCAATATCGTTTTCATGAATCAATAAAAGTTTTTGGCTGAATCGTTTTGTTGACTTGGAAAAATATGATATTGATTAAACCAAATTTTTTGGTTGAATCTACGAAATACTTTCGAAGAGAATTTTATTACAATTAAGCGATAGTATATTTATTCTTTCGCGTCTTGTCTGATATACAAGAAACCCAGATTGCTTGCCGTAGAATTGCCTTGTTTTGTAGTGGTCTTCTGTAGTTAAAAAAACTACAAAATAATTAATACAATATATATGAAAATTCCACGTTAAGCCATACGCAATGTAGATTGAGCGGGTCATTTGCTAGACTAACTCAAAATTTTGGTTGAATCAAACAGAATATTTCCTTGAATTAACCAGAATTTTCGCTTGGATCAACCAAAGTTTCTATATTCCAAGTAAAAAATATTCAATAATTTCTATTTCTTTTTACCCATTCACATTTAGATCCAAATACACAAGCTCAAGTGTTCGAACGTCACAGAGGTCTTCCGGGTATTAGTCGAGGTATTGCTTTTTACGCACACATGAATGGAAAAATTGAACCAATAAACTACGATTTACTTGCTCATTCACATGTGAAAGAACGGGGTTTCATCATTGGAATATCATTGGGTGGTTACCTTCGTCCAATATATGATGCTGCTAAAAAAATGGTTATTGTGCGCTTGAGTGACGGTGCTAATACTCTTTTGAGCCAATGGGAATGTCAGCAACTACCATATAATGGCTTCCGGCCTCCTAGTCTTGATCCGTTTTATACAGCATTTTTACTCTCTGAACAAGCTCATAATCCACAATGACAGGTGTAATTCAAGTCAAGAATGATGCAAAACTAAAATTGATTTTTTTTAGACCGGATTTTTCGAAAATAGAGGCTGGTTTTTTTTGGCCTTAGGTCTAGAAATGTTGAAGATGAATAATACAATACTTAGTTATGTAGAGAATTATCTATGAACTTCGCCATGATATTATAGCATCATTAGGTCTGAAAGTACAGAGAATGTACAAAAGTATCATCGTAGCTATTCAAATTATAAATTTACAATAAAGAAGGAGGAAAAATGCAGCATGTGACGTATTTCGTTAGTTACAAAAAGATTCCGTTAAGTTACAACATTAAGTTACAATTTTTTTACGTAACATGTGAAGATATATTGTCTGTCTGCAATTATTGTTTACGTTTAGAGTATAGTATTGTTAGTAAATTTGTAAACTCGCATTTAATGTATGTGAAATGAATGTATTATGAAAAAGATGAAATATTTACAGTTAAAAATATTAAAATTCCAAGAAAGTAAAAAACAATATCAAGTTTAGAAAACTGAATTTGGTATGTTATATTAAGAAAAGGCATTATTGCCTATGTTTCGAGTTACTAAGGTTTTTAAAAAGATGATTTGGATATAAAACATGTTTTTTAAAGTTAAAAATTGAAGGATGATAATAATATGTGTGCAGACCACACGGCTGTAGTGTGCTCCAAAAAGGAAGGATAGGAACTGAGAAGGTTACTACTTAAAATAATGAAATTTTACAAAAAAGTTGAAATTTATGAAAGATTCCTCAGCAGTTGAAATTTATAAAAGTTTACCAAGTGACTCTATGATATCATTATATATTATGTTCAAATTTTCAGTGTCTGATCTGGAATTCACAGTATCTTCATTTTTAACAATATGGAGTAATTCTAGTACGTTCTTTTTGTGATAATGGTTTTCTAGATCGAATATTTAAACATTTTTGCTATTAATGTTAAACTTATTATTAAACTCAGCTGCGCCTTTGCGATAATAATGACCATTGTGATATGATAAAACAATAACTCTAGAAAAGTCTATTGTTTTTTGAATAATTTGCTTTCACTGTAATTACATTCTTGTTCTCTATGAATTTAGGCCTTTTTTCAATATAACCTCATAAATTTATAAGGTTAATTATCGTCAATAAGGTTTTCAAAAATGAATCCTATTTTTTTCTTGCAAAACTCAGGTTCTGACAAATTCATTGCTCTGTCAATTTAGGAGAAAAGAACACTCCTCTTGTATGGAATATGATGGTTAGAGAAAAAATTAAGTACGCGTCCTGATGCTATAGGTTTCTGATACCAATTACTTTCTATATAACCTTTGTCAAAGTATACAGTTGTGTTTAAAAAGCTAATTCTTTTACTGATGGATTGTTCCAACGTGAATTGTATTGATCCACCTTTTTGGTTAAACTCATCTAAAATTTTAAAGAGGTCATCCTCGTGTATACAAATAAGGGTGTCATCCATGTAACAGAAGTAGAAAAATATTCTGAAAGACTTGTTATTGACGATATCAGTGAATTTCAGATCAGGCATTGAGAATTTAAACACAATATATCATAATATCACAGAGTCCTGTGGTAAACTCTCATAAATTTTAACTAGTAATCTTCTCAGTTCCTAATCTCCATTTTTTGAGCAGACCACAGCCATGCTGTCTGTACACATTTTAGTATTTATGTTCATTCTTTTTACGCAAAAACTCGTGTTTTTGACCAAAATCATCTTTTTAAAATCTTTAGTAACTCGAAACATAGGCAATAATCCCTTTTCTTAATGTACATAACATACCAAATTCGGTTTTTCAAACTTGATATTGTTTTCTACATTCTTGGAATTGAAATTTTTTTTTCAATGTAAGTGTTTGATCTTTTTCATAATACATTAATTTCCCATGTATTAAATGCGAATTTACAAATTTACTAACAATACTATACTCTAAACATAATTAATTAATGCAGACAGACAGTCTATCTTCGCATGCTGCGTAAAAAAGTTGTAACTTAATGGAATCTTTTTGTAACTTAGGAAAAACGTCACATGCTGCATTTTTCCTTCTTCTTTATTTTAAATTCATAATTTGAATAGCTACATTGATACTTATGCACATTCTTTGTACTTTCAGTCCTGATGAGGCTATAATATGATGACGGAATGCATAGACAATTATCTACATAACTAAGTGTTGTATTATTTATCTTCGACATTTCTTGATTTAAGGCCAAAAAAAACCAAAATCTATTAAATATTGTTTGTGTTTCGAAGTCAGATGAAAAAATTACCAGCACAATTAATAATGAGAGTTAAATGTAAATGTATATTATAGGACCAAGTAAATATATGTTTGTACATATCATATAAATATTTGCAATGCAAAAAACATAACTAATTGTGAATTGACAATGAGCAAATTTTACTGTATACTTAAATGTTTGCAGGATGCCTCTTTTTTTATATATGCCAGTATCGAGCTATGTAGAAACAATTAGGAATTTAATATTCTTATCGTAGTGAATTGCTCTATGTGGTATCGAACGGTATTAAGTTGAACTGGATTGTCAAGCTGCTAATTCAGAATGTAGAATCGATAAATATAAATTCGACTAAAATTTAATGTAAAACTCACGTGTAGAAACGAAACTGTACACACTTGACCAATGTAATATCCAACAATAAAATATGATATTGTTAATGCATGTTTAATCGAACAATTGGCCTTCACATATGTACATTATACTCGTATTCCAACAAGCTCAAAATACATAATGTTTACATTTTCAGATTTTTCTCGTAATGAACCAATCAGGGCATTGTAGAATAAATCAGTTTAAATCATGACTAGAAATGATTAATTAATTAAGAATGTTGAATCGGGTTTTGTATAGTGAATCAACGAAGTTAATGAAATTTGACTGCAAAAACGGTTAATATATAAATCCAAAGAAGTCCAATTTTGATCCAAAACTGGATCCAAATGACAACGACATTCACATCTTTCTACACAGATATGACTTTTTTCCCACCGTTTTTTTAAAACGTATCCCTTCAATATCGAGTATGCGCACGTTGATTCTTGCGGCAAAGTGGCGAGAATTGAAATATTGTGCATAACTTTAGCGTTACGCTTATGATGGAATAAGTAAATATTTTACTTTTCTTCTAATCAGTCAAGAATATAAATATAAGAAAAACATTAAAAGACGTAGGAATAAAAACAGAATGGAATTCAAAAAAGATCCGAGACAATAAAAAGAAGAGATTTTGGCAGGATTGTTTCAGTTTGTTTATAAACAGTCAAGAGATGACAGTTCTACTGGAAAACCATGAAACCTCAACGCGGGTGATATGTTTATCGTAGTACCTAGCCTGCCGGCGCCGGCAACAATCAATGTTGCCGGCTGTTTTTTTCCTCCCGTATGTGGAGCCTCGAAGATCGTGTAGCGATGTATTTTTATGCACTGATTACGAATATGGCCATGAAAATTGCAAAAAAAAACAATTTTCAATGTCAAAACTTAAAAAAACCACGTTTTTAGAAAGAAAGATGTTATGTTTGCAACATTTTTTTTAAATCGTATACGGGCGGGAAGGCACTCCTGTGATTCGTCACAGGAATGAATTTAGTCAAACCCCTAACCCTTTCCAACATCTCTTGGGGGCGGGAAAGCACCCCTGTGACTGGTCACAGATATAATTATAGTCAAACCTGTAACCCTCTCCAACATCTCGCGAGGGCGGGAAGGCACCCCTGTGACTGATCACAGAAATAATGTTGGTTAAACCACTACCCTTTTCCAGCGGCTCGTGGGGGCGGGGAGGCACCCCTCTGACTGTTCACACAAATGATGTTGGTCAAACCCCTACAACTTTTCAACATCTCGTGAGGGCAGGAAGTCACCCTTGTAACTGGTCACAGAAATAGTTTCAGTGAAACCCCTAACCCTTTCCAACATCTCCTGATGGGTCGAGGAGGCACCCCTGTGACTGGTCACAGAAATAATGCTAGTCAAACCTCTACCCTTTCCCAACATCTCATGTGGGCGGGAAGGCACCTGTGTGACTTGTCACAGAAATAATATTGGTCAAACTCCTACCCCTTTCCAACGTCTCGTGGGGGCGGGGAGGCACCCTTGTGATTGGTCACAGAAGTAAGTTTGATCAAACCTCCATCCCTTTCAAGCGTCTCGTGGGAGGCGTAAAGGCACCCTCATGACTAGTCCTAGAAATAATGTTGGTCAAACCACTGTCCTTTTCCAACATCTTCTGGGGGTGGGAGGGCACCCGTACGACTGGTTTCAGAAATAATATTGGTCAAAACCCGACTCTTTTCAAGCGTCTCGTGGAAGGCGAAAAGGCACCCTTGTGATTGGTCACAGAAATAATTTTAGTTAAACTCCTAACCCTTTCCAACATCTCGTGGGGACGGGAAGGCACCCCTGCACTTGTCACAGAAATAATGTTGGTCAAACTCCTACCCCTTTCCAACGTCTCGTGGGGGCGGGATTGCAGCCTCGTGACTGGTCACAGAAATATTTTGGTCAAATCCGTACCCTTTTCCAACGTCTCGTGGGGACGGGAAGGGGCCCAAGTGACTGGTCACAGAAATAATGCTGGTCGAACCCCTGCCCTTTTCCAACATCTCGTGGGGCAGGAAGGTACCCGTGTGACTGGTTACAGAAATAATATTGGTCAAACCACTACTCCTCTCAAACTTCTCGTGGCGGGGCGAGAAGGCACTCCGGTAACTGGTCACATTAATAATGTTGGTCAAACTCCTACCCTTTTCCAACATCTCGTGGGAGCAGAAAGGCACCCGTGTGACTGCTTACAGAAATAATATTAGTCAAACCCCTACCCTTTTCCAACGCCTCGTGGCTGGGCGAGCAGGCATTCCTGTGACTAGTCACAGAAATAATGTTGGTGAACCCCCTACCCTTTTCTAACATCTCATGGCGGCGGAAAAGCACCTCTGTGACTTGTCACAGAAATGATGTTGGTCAAACTCCCACTCCTTTCCGACGTATACGCTCACCGTATTTTCATGAAAAAAAAATGCGAACAGATTATTCTTCTATTTGCAAGCATGATCTTTATCAGTGTTGACTTTGAAAATGATATTTTCAGGTATTTGCATGACTGTAAACGCAATTCGCTTTTATTTCGTATTTTGCTTTTTATGAAAAACAACCGGCTACATTGTTGGTTGCCGGCGCCGGCAAAATCGTTCGTTACTGGCGCCGGCTGTGTAGTCTCCACCTTTTGTAAAGTAAAGTCGCGCGTTAAAGCTACTAAACTATAACTACCACTAAAATCTCGATTTTCAGGAAATAAACCATAGTTTCCTGATTTTATTAATTTCTGAATAATTTGCTGTACTCTTTTGTCGCTTAAGATTTTTGTCTTGAGAACCATAGAAGGAAGTTAAAAGAATACGTTTACCGAAATTTGTTGTTTGATTTTATGATACAATAAGATAATGGCATGTGATTTTGCTGATAATTCTCTTTACTGTATTTCAAAATTTTATGAAATTATTATTCTCTTATGGTAGTTATATCGGTATGTTAATTTTCAGCTACATATGGATGAGTGTTGAAGCGATCCTCGATAAAATGAAATATTTTTATTGCTTATTACAGAATGCAGCAATAACGTGCAGCCCATATTTGGTGAACGCTATTACAAATCCGCTTATAGGAAAAGCGTTAGATTTTGGCCGTAAGAAAGGCTACTGGTCCCAGACCGTGGCTAGAAAAATAGCAGTTGGAATAAGTGAGTTGAACTTCTAGTGTCACGGAGGTTTGTCAGTTGGGCTTGTTTTGAAAAAATCCATAAATCTGCTAATCTTAAATTTTTACTTGTATGCAATTTTTACTTTCCAAAGTGCGAAAAAAAATTACGAAAAGCTGAAACAATGGCCTCAACATGGATTCGGTTTATACATGCATGTTTTAAATGCCAGTTTCATCCCTTAAACTTGTAGGCTGTATTACTTCAGTAGTCCAAGTTGCTTGTAGTCATCACCAATATTGATTGTTATTGATAGATATTGTAGATGTAATTTCACAACATAAAATGTACTGCTTGTCTGATTTTAAACGGATTCGATTTATACATACATGTTTTAAATGTCAGTTTTATCCCTTAAACTTGTAGGTTGTATCCCTCCAAGTATCTTGCTTGTAGTCATCATCAATATTAAATGTAGACAGACGGAAACCGCAGTTCTCTTGTGTCTCAGCATCATAATATGCGGCGCAATATTCGTTGGACATCTTTGCAATCACAATGATTTAGCACCAAATTATGCTGGAATCTTAATGGGAATCACAAATACGCCCGGTACCATTTCAGCTTTCCTACTTCCGGCATTGGTCGGAGCTTTAGTAAATGAACAGGTGAACAATTATTTATCTATAATATTATTTTTTCCGTACGATCCTCTTTCACTCAAAAAAAAAATGGATACATAAAACATTTCTTGTTTTCGTTTTAGCATACTTATAAAAAGTGGGAATACGTATTTTGGATCAACATCGCGGCTCAGCTGTCAGCGTTTACAATTTTCATTATATTCGGATCTGCTAAGATACAGGATTGGAATTACCCTGACGGCCGACCACCAGGTGATTCCGAAGCACCTGTGTCTAAAGCTGCAGCATCTAGACAAGAATAGAGATTTTATAGTCAAATTTATAATTAATCTATGACAATTGCAAGCAATACAAATTTTTAGAATTTTAATACAAATTAAAGTTAAAACTACGTTTTGTATGTATACACTTTGAACAATTAATTTACTACTCACAATACTGGAAATAAAAAAAAAATCTGCATGCTGCGCAGGTACATTCTCATCGAGCGCTTCGCAAAAAGTTTAAGCGCGCCTAGTAGGCCAGACAACACACGATTTTATAAAGAGAAAATATGGTAACAGGATGAATATTTGTGAAAACCCTCCTTCATAGACCATTAACGATTATATGACAAGTATAAATCGATTGAACAAGAGCTAAACAATTTATATTGGAAAATGGTGGCGATTATCAGCTTTTAGAGTTTATTTCTAAAACGGCTCATTCTAGCACAATTGAGGTTCTTTAGAAAAATGTGTAGAATTCTTTCCTCTATAAAAAAGGTTCATTTCTTCTTTCACATAAACACAATATTTTGCTTAGAAAATAGGATAAACGAAGCATTTTTTGTGGTTTACGCTTTTACACATGTAAGCTACAGTTTTCCAGAAAAGAAGTCCAAACTGCAGATGCAAGTATGAATAAGGACTATCTCTCACGAAGTATACACAGACTTACGATAAGTCCATTTATTCAATATCGTTCATTTTCTTACTAATTTTGACAATGCGCTTGCAAATTTTCAAAACGTTCTGAACACAATTTTAAATCGTATAAGGACATCTTACACAATGATATCGAAATGCTTGAAAAACGGAAAATTCGTAGTGCCATCCTAGGTACTAATAATGTTTATCTCTTCTATAGGGACCTGATCTATCTTTCTGATAGTGCTGTATAAGTGCTGCAATAGTGAGGTGAGTAAGGCTCGAAATCCATTGTAAACAGTGCAAAATAAATTAAAATTATAAATATTCTTATAAGTACTACAAATTTTGAACAATTTTTATGCGATTTCGAACAAATTTATGTATGATATAAGAATTGTTCAAAATTTTTAGGACTTATGAGAACATTTATATTTATAAATGATTTTGCGCTGTTTCCAATTGATTTCGAGCTTTGGTCACCTCATTTTTGCCATGGTCGCCGCAATTTTCAGTGAAATCAGCGCCATCCAATGATAGATTAGGTCCCTATTCTGAATATCTCACTGTTCGTCCTCGAGTCTAGAGCTAACGCAGAGAAAAGATAGGTATAGAGGAGACAGTTCCCACTAAGCTTAAAACATTGGCGCGGGAAGTGAGACGTCAAGAGAAAGGGTTTAGTTGCTCAACCGCCAGCGTGATGTCGCTGTTCCGAGTAACCGAGTACCTCACTGAGATGACATGTGTCTGACAGTGTGTGGTGCATGTAGGGTTACCACCTCAGTCCGACCTCTCGCCCCGAGAATTTTCCTTGAGGAGGGGGGGTGCAGCAGGATTTTCAAATTGTTAATATGGCTCATCATCACACATTCACTTTTAAGATCAAAATAAGAGCTCTATATCCTTAAATCACGATTTGCATTTTTAATGACGTAGACATAGAGCTAATACTTTCAGAAACTGCAAACAACTTAAATTTACAAAGGAACATCCTTGTGCTTACAATGAATTTCAATTATCATTGCACCGCCACCTGAGTTTTTAATTTTCACCTCTTCTTTTTCCACGTGTATTTTTTATTCGAGATCGCTTTTCTCAATGAATTAGTCAGATTTGGATGAGATAAGAATGTTACAAATTCGTGGCACGTCATATTGAACTTCAATTTCGTAAAAAACTCTGCCTTCACCAAATCTACTCTCATGCGATTTCGAGGATCCGTCCATACATTCTTCATCATGGAAAAAACTTTTTCAACATAAGCATTGCTTATGGGAATGGAAAATATTTTCCCCGCAAGTTTTGGGATTCCAGGGAGTCCAGGCTTTTTATTGATTCAATAACCGTCGATAAAGTAATAATTTCGTCGTAAAGTTGGTCTTCGTCACGTTCAACTTTGACTGCTTTGGCTGCTTGGATAAATTCCTGACATTTGAGACCTTTTTCCAGGCTGATGCCGAAAAGTGTTGGAAAGAAGATCTGTCAGAATTATACCATTTTTCGAGATATACAATTGCTCGCTGATACACTGCGGTTGCTTCGGATTCAAATTTTTGTAGCTGGTACGGATTTGAATGATCGAGACTTTGAATTACTTTCGCGGCAAAATATTTGTCTTTTATTCGAGTCTGAAGTACATGTTTCAGCGATGTCATGATATCGTGAACATGGCAAATCATAATTGAATCTCTCTCCAAAGATATAATGCTCCTCGTCAACAGGAACATGAAATGGTGTACGAAGTAAAGGTAACATTCCGGGATCGTCAGATCAACATTCAATTCATCATTAATTTCGGATTCCTGAGCCTTGATGAATTTCTAAATCGTTTTATCGGTTTCGTCCTCTCCTTGATTAGGAAAATACTGCTTTATCGCAGGCCAGACTTTGATGATCCGTTCCACAGCTGGGAAAAGTGACAGCCACCGAGTCACAACGTGCCTCAAAACGTCTTCATACATAATATCGAAGTCCTCAAAACACGTTTTCAAAACCTGATCTGCTTTCGCGCTGTTCGAAAATTCTGCGTGAATTTTCAAAATCAAATTTTCAACGTTGAATGATGAAGGCTTGCAAGTATTTCTGCCCGAATTATGAATAACGTGAGACTTGCAGTTTCTTTCAATAATGTCACAATTGACTAAACAAAGCTTTTGAAAAACAGAGTTCTTGACGCCATAATTCACACTAGCCTTATTAGCCGAGTAAAAGCTAGCATATTGAATATTGAGGCCGTGGCTGTTCAAACAATACACAAAAAAAACTGAGGGTGAATTTTCTTGCAGGTAACTTTGTATTTTTATCTACTCGTATGGGTAAGACACAAATATTACCATCGGTAGGGAGGAAACTGTCTTTTGTTTTCATAAAAATCATCATGACAGTCTTGAAAAATAAAAGCCATCAGCTTTGATCGCTGAAGTGAAATTAGCTGATGGTTAATGCCGAATTGTGAGAGCTGTCAAAAGTTACTTATACGCGTGGGTAGGAGCAGAAAAATACCGAAGTGTCAGGGTAATGATTACCCACATGGGGTAAATTTTGTTGCAGGGAATCATCACCCTCAAATCAGGGTAAAGATTACTCTTAATTCGTTCTGTGAAGTCATTATTTGACTGTAAATATCTTGTGACGATTCTTTGCTGTCTTCATAGAATTCTATGACTTTGTTTCTCACTCCAAAATTTATGTCGAAGTACCTAACGGTTATTGGGTACAATTTTCGGTTGCCTTTGTTTGAAACGTCTGTTGCTATTGAGTAATACACGGGTGTGCTACTGAAAACTTCCATCTCTTCCGAAGTGATTTCGATGGATTTTTCAGTCAAAATGTTTTCGACGAGCGTTTCGGCTTTCGTCCTCCCGCACTGTTGTTTATTGGCAACTGTACTGTCAAAGTACAATTAACTCATGAGTTTAATGTCACAGTCAATACACATGTAACTATGGTGATGACTCACATCATGATACACGCTACACAATTCAGCTTCGGCGACTCTCAATTCTTCGGATGAACCTAAAGAAAATTGATAAGCGTCAAATTTTTTTGTACATACTCGTAGAATTCATTTTTAAATGAATAGTGAGTCTCACATTACTTTTTGAGAAAGAACCAGTGTAGTTATCAATTTTTTGCAGCCACATTCGAAAATCTGCATTTTGTAACCATGCATCTTAAAAAGTACTGTAACCCAGATAACAATCGTGCGAGGCACGTTACCCGCACGACGTGCGAGGCACGCGGTGCGTGCAGGGTGCAGTCCATATGCGTCGCATTTTGTGCGAGGCACATACGTGCGAGGCATATCATCACATCTTGTGAGAAGCACAGTTTTCAATATAATATTAATAAAATTGCGACACGTTTGAAGCGCTAAAGACTCCTGAGTATTTCTATGCAAAAACCAACACGATTCGATAATTTATTAACGAAATGACGGCAGTTTCAAAATTATTTGTCCAATCAACTCGGTCCGTAGCAACGCGTTATCCCCTCTCTTGCCTACTAAGCTGGCTGAGTCCACGACGTCGATTAGAACTACTCTGTTCTTCTGAAGATCCTCCATTGAAACTTCTTTCTTGTAATTCTGCTTTTTTGTCTGGAACTAATACTGGTTTCTCCTTCTCATTCTCCTCTAACTGGGAACCAGATTTATAATTCTTTGGTAAATTTGTTTGCTGCTACGATTAACAAAAAAATTACATTTCATTTCAAATGAAATTAGTTAATATCAATATAACTACATTCTTGGGTCATTATAAGAACTGTCAGAATGAGAAGATGAAGATTGAATCACAAGTAACGAAACAATTTTTAAAAAATCATGTATCTGAGATAAAACAAAGATACAAAAGAGTTAACTATACATCTGCTTTGAATTTTGAAAAAAGGTTTACATTTACATGAATAAAAAAGTTATTGTTGGTCTATAGATGTTTAAGGTGTGAAAGAAAATTTTTCAAAATAGTTCTTGTGGAAGTGGGATTCACACTAGATACAATTTTTTGAAGGAAAATAAATGATTAAAGACGCATATATTCTGTACCTTGGAGCGTTGTTGATCGTTTCCCGTTTCTGAATAAGGTCCTTCTGTATCAGAATCTCCTTTCAAATTAATCCTTCGTCAATCAACTCCTTCTCTTCTTCCGGTGGGTCACTTTCCTTCTTAAAGATTATACTTGCATTACTGCTAGATTTCTTATTCCATTTATCGTTCTTAGATACCTGAAGGTTCTGCTTCACATACCTTTGTGACTGTAAATTTGTAGTTACGTTTCTTAGGTAAATGTTGTAGACAATTTTATTAAATTAGTAATTCATACCTTAGCTAAAACTTCTACTTTTGTAACTTGAAGTTTTTTCTTGATCATTTCAGCTTTAGTTTGGTCATCGACCATACTTTGACTCATGACTTTCTTCTGTTTTTTTATTACTTCTTTTCTTGCGGAACAGTCCTGTATATAAAGAAATATTCACAAAATCTTACTTGACATTTTTTATTGTTCATAAGCTTCAAAAAAATTTATTTTGGCTTTTAAAAACAATGACGAATGGATCAGATAAATAAATGACTTGAATAATTAGAATGATTCTTCAAATAAAAATACTTGCAATACATGTCAAAAATTATCTATTGAATTGTAAACCATTATTCTTTAAGAAATTTTCTTCCTAAAACGTATAATATACATATACATACATTTTTTGTTTTATTAATATTCTTATCTTGCATTGGCGTTGAAGACAGATCGCTAGGAGCTCTTAGAAGGTGAGAAGGAACAAATTTCACTCGTTGTGCTTCAAATTTTGCTTCAACATCCTCTTTAGATTCTGAAGTCTTGTTATTATATTAAATAAAATGTTTTAAATTAGGTTTTGTATATTTCGAGTCTATGAAGAAGCTGTACCTTTGCTGAAAAAGTTGACTTTGAATTAATTGCATACCCACTGGTATTAGTGTTACACAGGGATGGAAAGTAACTAGTTCCTTTTAACTAGTTAGTATAACTAGTTACTTTTTTTGGTAACGATAGTGGTAACGAAATTACTTTTGTAAGTAAGTAACGAATTGGCAACTAGTTCATGAGTTCATGAGTGTATATTTCTTCTTCAAGTTTCTCATCAAGATTCACTAGTAAGTTTTAAGGTTATGTATGCCATACATTTTGAATATTTTCAATCACTCTTATAATGAATCTTCATACTTTTAAACTAGAAATACCTAAACCAGCCTCGAAGATTCGAACTTGAAATTTTCATACATAAAATCAGTTTTTGGAATTTTATTCAGAACTCTTGAAAAAGTGATTTCATACATGAAGTAATCAATTCATAGATTTGTTTAGCTGCACTTACACTTCTATGTACAAAAGAAATTAGAACACAATCAGAAAAGTTTCTAATTAAACGCATTATCATTCATAAATGTTTTTTTCTGGATGTAATTAAAAAATAATTATATGCATACTCCATATTATTGTAAACTATACATACATAAGTCTCATTTGAAATTACTAAATGTATTAGATAAGAAATGTATATTTATTCTTTGTGCCTAATTTTTCAAAATAGGTGATATTAATAAAGTAACGGAGGAAACAAAAAAGCGGTCTTAATTATCTGATAGCAGAGAAATTTTGCATCCGGAAACAGCCCGATGACGGAAGAAGTAGCTCGATTCTGCTTTGAATGCAGGTAAGTTATGATGAGTGATGATAAAAATATTTTAAAATACTTAGCACATTTCTTTCAGTAATAAGTATGAGCAGCTGTTTTTCCCACTCGTCACCAAGTTTCTAAAATTCATTAGAAATTAATATGTTCTCACAAAATTTTTTGCAGAAATAGCATGTCTCATGAGCGATAAACAGAGTGAGAGAACGGAGCAAATGCAAGTGGATGCAGTAGATAACTATATGGATAATGAAGAACAAATAACAATCACAGCAGGGACAAATGAATTATCTGCACTTTCTGCTTCCATAGGTTAGCACATGTTTTATTTTTCAAAAAGCTTATCACACAAAAATGTCAGTAGACGATTCAATGTTTCAAATCTTGATTGGGGCAAATGGATGAATAAAATTATTTTTTGTTTAAAATTAGGTGTCAAAGTGACATGAACCCTGCGTAGACAATAAAATTTATTCTTATTATATACTTTTCTTGATACATTTTGAGATTTCATGAAACATACGACAACAAAGACAATGATCCTGCGAATGCATCGTCATCAACTCAGCCATTACAAGTCAACAATGATACTGATTATCCAATTTTCAATATGCTAGAGCTTAAAGATTATATACTAAGCAACGGTGAGAATATTATGTTTCAACAATCTGGTTTGAAGACATGGGAGGTTATTCTGACAATTCTTCGCATTTCTATAAGATTTCACCTTAGTTACAAGGCTCGACGCGCTTTGATTGAGGCAACAAAGTTGTTTGCTGGACCGAAATATGCTACTTGGGACATACCATAAGTGATTATTACTTATCGAAAATACTCGATCCGCCTGAAACCATGATTAAATATCACTTCTACTGCCAAGTATGTTATGTATGTAGAAAAGAACCTAAACCTGAAATGATGAATCTGTATATGAAATCACTTGTGGAACAAGTGAAAATCTTAGGAGAAGTTGGTTTTGTCATGAATATTGATGGGAAAAACGTACGTTTTGTGGTACGGCCGTTAGGGTGCAACGTCGACAGCGTGGCTCATCCTCTTCTACAAAATAGAGTTCAATTCAATGGCTCTTTCGGGTGCTCTTGGTGTTACTCTTAAGGACAGCATTTATATGGCTCCATGAGATATTTGATGGAAGAACATGAACCAGCAAGAAGAAGTCACTCTCAATATGTGCTGGACATGGAAACTGTTCAGAAGAACAAAGAATTGTCGCAGAAAGGGGAAAGATTGGAGCCAGTAAATGAGGATAAAGAAAAAGTCGATGTAGAAAGTAAGGATAAAGAAATGGATGAAGAAGAAAATCATGATGAAAAAAAGGAAGATGAAGCAAAAAATGATGAAAAAAACGATGAATATGAAAAAGCAGGGCCACTCTTAACACTAGATTCAAATCAAAGTGGGAAGAAGAAGAGAGGAAAGAAAGTTGAAACAATAAGAGGCGTAAAAGGATTTTCAGTTTTAGCTGAATTACAAGGATTTGATATGGTATGGAGCTCTTTTAGAGATCATTTACATGATGATTTAATTGGAGTTGCAATTCTTCTGTGGAATATTTGGACTAATTCACATAGTCATGTTCATCTAACGAAGCAACAGCAAGCCATTGTTAATGAGAAACTGATGAAAATGACTCCATCGCACGAGATACACCGAAATGTTAGACCTTTGGCTTCAGAAAAAATCAAGTGGAAAGCATCATAATGGCGCAGCTGGCTTCGTTTCTATGCAATTCCTTGTTCAAGAGGAATTTTAGATAACTATGCTCTCTAAAATTTTTCTTTATTTGTCAAAAGTCTGTACATACTCCTTCAAAGTAGTATAACTGAAGAAGAATTGCAAAAAAACGGAATACGATCTGCATCAATTTGTATACTTTTTAAAAAGTATTTATGGCAAGACAGTCCGGTGCTTGAATTTGATCGCTGTATATTTTCTAAGATGGTGATCCATTCTACACAGTACGATAGGCCTTTAAAAACTGATGCTACGGTCTTTCATCTCAAGAACAAGAAATTCGTTCAAATATCACATATACTGCACACTGAGGGAATTGCTGTATCAGAAGTCGTGTACCTCAATGTGAGTAAAGTAATTTTGACTTGTACAAAGCAAAAAGCCGATCTTCCCGCGATTGACAATGTTGAAATAAACCATTCATTTAAATTTGAAAATAGAAAGTGTGTGAGCCCGATAGAAAAGTGTTTCGAGTCTTGGATGCAAACTATTACCCAAGTTAAATTCCGACAAAGACCCCGATAGAACAGTGTAAGAATCCGCCACGCGAATAATTCTATTTTCTGGTTCTGTTGATCGCTCACTAGCCAGATAGAGCCCGATAGAAAAGCGTTTCGAGTCTTAGAAGCAAACTATCACCCAAGTGAAATTCCGACAAAGGCCCATATAAAACAGCGTAAGAATCCGCCGCGCGAATAATTCTATTCTTTGGTTCTGTTGACCGCCCACTAGCCTGATAGAGCTCGATAGAATAGCGTTTTTGGTCTTAGATGCAAACTATCACTTAAGTTAAATTCCGACCAAGATCCGGATAGAACAGTATAAGAGGCCGCCGCGCTAATAATTCCATTTTCTGGTTCAGCTGACCGCTCACTAGTCGGATAGAGCCCGATAGAAAAGCGTTTCGAGTCTAAGATGCAAACTATCACCCAAGTTAAATTCCGACAAGGACCCAGATAGAACAGTGTAAGAATCCGCCGCGCGAATAATCCCATTTTCTGGTTCTGCTGACCGCTCACTAGTCGGATAGAGCTTGATAGAAAAGCGTTTTGATTCTTGGATGCAAACTATCACCCAAGTTAAATTCCGCCGAAGACCCGGATAGAACAGTGTAAGAAACCGCCACGCGAATAATTTCATTTCCTGGTTCTGCTGACGGCTCACTGGTCGGATAAAGCCCGATAGAAGAGCGTTTCGAGTATTCAAAGCAAACTATCACCAACTTGAATTCCGACAAAGATGCAGATAGAACATTATAAGAATCCGCCGCGAGAATAATTCCATTTTCTGGTTCTGCTGACCGCTCACTAGTCGGATAGAGTCATATAGAAAAGCGTTTTCGGTCTTTGCAAAAACAATGACTCGACTTGTGTTCCGATAAAGCTTCGGATAGGGCCGGGTAAAGTGCCATTTTCAACTCAGTTAATCTCGTTATGTTATGCCGAATAAAATCCGGATAAAGCTGCTATGTTTCCGCGCATGATATTACGAACAGGAAAAGGACTAGATAGGGGCGGAATAGATTCCGAAATGGGCAATTCGGAGCCTAATCCGAATGTGTATCTGTCCTTTTCCGTTCCTATCTGTCACTTCAAGCAGGGTATTTCTTTTAGGTTAATTTTAGACTATGTATTCTGTCCTTACACGTGTGATGTATTTCGTAGATTATTCCTCTGCACTTATGGTTAATTTATTTATCTATCTTCTTTTCTCACTTGAGATATGTATTTCTTTTTATGGCTGATTTCATATTATGTATTCTCACTCGCCACTTTTCTTATTATACGTGTGACGTATTTGTTTTAAGGTTAATTTTACAAAAATGTGTTACTTTCTCCCCTCTTTAGAGTTCTATTTCTCGTTTAGAATGGTATAGACCTACTCTTTGCAAAAAACTTAAATTTAGGTATGCCGTGCACGGGGCGTCGGAATGGGGTAACGACATACATAGACGCCGAGTTTTATGCTGCTAGAACCATTTGCTACAGAGAGGTGGGAGATTGCTCACGCAATGGAAAAAGAGACTCCCACAAAATCGGACTGATAAATGCGCCCTCTTAACGGGTGGACCTAAGTCCTGAGAATTACTTCGCAGTTTTCGGCGGTTTTCATACGTTACGCGTCAGCAATTTATGAAGCAAGAGAGTCACTACCGGAGTCACAATTACAGAAGTTACCATGAGCACTCTCTGAAAACTGCACAAAGTAAATGATTTTTTTTCAACTCATTATTAGTGTTTTTGAACAAACATTTTGAAGGTATCATATATGTATTTGTATTTATTTCACTTCAAAAAAAATCGTAATTTGGATTCAATCCACGATAAATTCTAACAGAATTATTTTGCGAATGTTTTGTCCAGGTTTTCACTCTCTAAATTTGAATTAGTGAGAAATAGGTCACTATTGGAAATCAGTAAGGATTTCCACTGGAAATCAGTGAAATCTCCCTGCTTCCAATTTAGAGAGATAGATATCTATATTATGTATATACTTTAAATTATCAAATAAAGAAGAAAAAAGGGATATGAGTACTAAATATTTGACTCTGCTAGTTTATAATCATTGAATTCTAATTGCGAAAAAATAACTTTGATACGCAGTAATTTATACGACTGCAAATACCTAAATATTAAAATTCAAACGGTTCTGCATATTTAGGCATTTAAGGTACTCCCTGTGATGCGACACATCTTTATTTAAGGCCCTTTAAAGCTTGAAACACTCATTTTCACAGGGAAAACCTGTAAGCCATTGTCCTAGTACGAAATACGAACCTCCTGCTATTCCTCCTATAGTCGACCATATACTATAGTCTATAGTCTATATATAATCAATTTGGGGTAATCCCTCGTTTTATGGACTATCATAAGAAACATCGATGAACAGAATGAATGGATGGGTGTCGGAGTGAGCCGTCAACGTAAATGACCAAAATGAGAATTGCATATTATTACAGTTTAAGCAAACTTTCTTGGGATTTAAAGCAAATGTCAAAGAAATAAAAACTATTCATTAGAATAAGAACAAATATTAAATTATAAATTTTTGACAACAGCTATATTATATTCATTTGAAAAGGGCCCATGCTGTCGACTTTAAGGTGATATTTTGATCCATGCTGAAATTATTTCAATTTCAACTGAGCCGCGCAAAAGAATTTCAATCTGTTTGATTTTTCATATCAAAGTTCAAAATTTTGAAAACCAATAAAATGTTACCTTTGATCTAAGGAATGTTGACGAATTTTTTGTACGTACAGCTTTTAATAGCGAACTATAAACGAATATTATAATAAAAAAAAAAAGTTGTACATGTTGAATCTTACATTTCTTCAATTTGGTGTTTTCCTGTGAACTGAAAAATTTGGTTGGTCATCCAAATATTTCGCTGTCCATTTAATAATAATATTCTATGGTTGAACCGTGAAAAATTTTGTTCATTCAACCAAATCGCTTCTTGAGTGAACGCTTATTTAGTGCTATAGAACAAAGTTTTTTTTTAGTTTTTCAGATACTTGAGTTGTATTTGTTCGTATTCAGTCGACTTTCATATAGACTCCACCAGAAGAAAGATTTTCACAACAACTAAAATTTTCGAATAATATGGTATTTTATTAAAAAGTCACTTTTGCAGGCCATATCTTCTAGACTATTAGTGCTAGTATATATATATTTTTGTTAGCTTTTCGGGAACTTTATCCACTTTTTTTCCTTATAACGGACTTTATATGCATGTAGAATGTACCCGTTATGATCAATTTTCAAACAACTGATTTTTTTACACTTTATCAACAATTTGAAAGCATTCTAAAGGTTCCTCAATATTGAACATTTAGGCTTCTTTTTTATCTCCTAACTACTGTTGCAAATATGATAAATGGTCTATAAAATATCAAAAATGATTCATTTTAAAAAGGACACCATGGACAGCGTTTTTTTCTATCACACATTTAAAACATTTCGAACAAGCCACCCCCAAAATATAATAATTCAGTTTTGAATGTATAATTCTAAAATGATGATATAGTTCTTAAATAGTTTTGCATTTACAAACAGTGTTCAGTTTGGTAGGTCTGAATTTTAACTTTTCAATTTTGAATGGGTACCGAATTTAAAAATTTTAACTTTTGAAAACGTTGCAGTTTTGATAGCGTACAAATTTAAGGCCTTATTTTGAATCTGCCAGTTCAGATTGCCTCAAATTTGGTATTGTATAATTAAAAAAAAATAAATATTCTTGATTTTGAACGTGCTTCAAGTTTTCAAATTAAATTTTTTAAATACAATGTCAATTAATTTTCAGTTTTGCAATGCTCAATATTGAAAATTTTTAAGTTTGTTTTTCCAAATAAAAATTGTTTAATTTGGAAGGGTTCCTATTTGATCACGTATACAGTTTTTATTTTTATTGTTCCTCATTTGCAGAGTGTCTAATTTCGAAGGCTTAATCGAACTAGAATTTACACAATTATTGTGCAGTATTGCGTAGTGCCTTGTTACATGTAACTGAAAATTTTTCGTTCTTTGTAGCTTTTTAGGAACTTAATGACTTTTTTTAGACGAGTTACTCGCAACCCAACTTGGATACTATTTTTACAGTAACTTATGTAACTGTAAGTTAGTCAATTTTTCGTTACTCTGTATTTTTGTATTCTGCCCTTCATAACAGCGAGCTGTTTTCTCGTAGGCCTCATGAGGAAATGTATATTGTGGTTTCAGCTCAAAAAAAAAAAATTGTAATATGTCTGTTATTTTTATGTTATTCCTGATATATTTTGCTGTTTACATGTTTAATCATTCCGTTTACTCTGTATTTGAAAAATTTAAAAATGAGGGGGGTTAATTACTTAAAGTAACTTTTAAGGGAACTTTAAGTAACTTCTTTTAGAAACTTCAACTATATATAGCGAGTTACTTTAAAAATAAAGTATTTTAACTTATCCAACACTGTTATTGTGAAAGCTTTGAATTAAGCATTTTTCATTTCGAAACGCCTTCTATTTCTGGTAATAATGTATAATATTTTGAACAAATTAAATTTGAAATTCTAGCTAGAAGTTTTGACATTATGATTAAAAATTGTGTTTTGGAGTTGTACAATTTTAAAAGCTATATTTGAAATTGAAGCCAAGCAGTTTCCAACATAATGTAATCTAAAATTATTCAATTTTGAACGTGTTCGCAATGTAAAATTGTTTACTTTCAAACGAATTAATTTTGAAATTATTCAATCTTGAATGCGTCGAACTTGAAATTATTATCCATTTTTTATCCAGTTAATAGTTTGTGCCAGTCAATAATCTGTGCCTATCAATAATTTTACAATCTGTAAATATTCAAGCGATCAAAATTCCAAACAGATTGTGAAATTTGAGTGACTGTTAATTTTGAGATTTTCAAATGTATGAAGTTTCAATCTTATACTTATTATTTAATTTTATTAAATTTCAATTATGAAATTTCAATCACTTTTACCCGTAAATTATACAATTTCTCATTGTGGTAATCAATAATAGGAAGAAATTATACGAAATTAATTCATTTTAAAATTATTCAATGTTGAACGCTTTAAGGAGGTCATCCATGTTCGAGGTTTTGAAAAATCGATTTTTTTTCATATTTCGAATCTAGAAGTTATGAGAAATGTGCCCTGTGAAGAATTTTGTGAAATACACTTTAGTTAACGAGAGACAGAACGCTCTTTACGGCCGCTCGCGGGTCTTTCACGCGTCTCTGTGGCAGGAGCGGAGCGGAGGGTCAGTGACGCAGCGAAAAGGGTCAGGATCAAGCAAAGGGAGGAGCAAGTGGCGAACCGTGAACATCTTCGTCACGAGGAAGGTGGCCTCTTCGGCGCTGGTATAGCCGATTAAATCGTAAGTTTCTCCAGTCATGTTTTGCTTCGTCACTCATGTTTTAACGCGTTTTCCCAAAAGTCATGTTTTTCAAACTTTTTGGTAAGACTTCGACTAGAAGTATTTGGAATTTTGGACCATTTTTTTCAAATTGTTCAGCAGACGTGTCGCTAGGTCAATACACAAGCTTTTTTAAAAAGGTTGTCTTGTTTAATTTTTACAGACCTCATCAGCTAAAAAAAAAGTGAAAAAAAACTGTTTTGTAAATAAGTCTGTCATTTGAAGAAATTTTTAAATTTTCAAAAAAACCTTGTCTAAACCCAGCCAATGTCATAACAATTAAAGACATATTTCACTTTATTTGTTTCAGGCAACCTAAATGGCCGAAGTCTTACCACCCGATTTACTGTGACGTTTTTGCAGAGGCGCGGTCAAGAACGCTCGAAGGTCGCGTGTAAAGTGCGAGGGGCCGTTCACTTGAAAATCGAATCCATGTGAGCACAATTATTCCGTTAATTAGCTTACGATTCATGTGATTCCACACTTGAAGCATGATCCGGCTTGATTCTGACAATAAGAAGAGAAAATAATCGAATCCAGACTCAGAAGAATGCACAGGGATCATTCTGACAGTTGCGAGCATTGAGATGTATCAGTACGATTGATTCCTGTTGATTCCGCCTGAGTCCAGCTGATTCTTTGTTGATCCTTGATCGACTCCCTCGATACAGCCTACACAGGCGATGTCAGCTGAGAACCAATACAGC
>JAUMHM010083230.1:0-13517 GCA_032362435.1 Melikaiella ostensackeni
TGGAATATTTTAATTTTAATTTTTGAGCCAAGCGACCGAAGATAAGAAAAAAAGTCAGAAGAGTAGAATTTATGCTTTTAAAAATTCAAATTACATGGACGTTAGACATTTCTCTATAAGACAAATCGTAAATCATTAAGATAATTCTTCAATCATCTTCGTAACTATTTATTTGTATATATCATACGGAGAGCGCAGAAATTCTTGCGCGAATATTATGATGAGAATGTATTTCTTAAGGTCGATAGAGCCTTAAGTAAGTAAATCCCCTTTTTCATTCGATATCAAAAACAAATTTAGTAATTTGTACATAAAAAATATATAACACCGCGAAGCGCGAGATTCACATGTAGCTATAGGCTTTATAATTGTTAACAGTGAATTCAATGCAAGATTCACAAAAGTAAAACATTTATCACGTCGATTTGTTGTAAGCTTCCACAAATTGTAACGCACACAAAGAGAAAAATTTTCAAAAAAAAAAAATGAAAAAAAATTCAAGTGACGTAAATAAATATGACATTAAATTTTTATAAAATTTAATTTTTAATAAGGCCCTACTTTTCCATATTCCTTATTACTATTATTAAACTTACTCTGATTTATATAATCACAGAAAGATTGTACCTTATTTTGAAATATTAAAAAAAATTATTTGAATATTTCATTATTTTTGATTTTCACTTATTTGTCCTTGAAGTAGATAAAGGGCAATATTACGTATCTTATAAGAAACACTTGAGCTTCACATAATTAAATAAAAATACATTAAATAAGGTGAAGAATTTTTATTTATCATAGAAACTACAATTTATTGCACCTAATTTTGGACTTGTAGATCAACTTCGAATATTTGATCGTTTTTTAGTTTTGCGAAAGCTGTGACAAATTGAGAAATGAAAATTTACAAATGTTCGCAGCCTAAAGTTGTTTCTGTTCGGATCTAATACATTCTGTTCGCAGCTAATACATTTTGTTCGCAGCATTGTGATATTCAGTAAATTCTTTAGACTAACTCAAAAGTCATTTTACTCATAAAAGTATCAAAAGGTTATAAATTTACTGGGTCGATAACTTTTTGTTCGCTAATAATTTAAATTTCATCATATGCTGAAAATGAAACCATTTGACATATGAGCAATGTGATGGTAAAATTCTTCCTGATTAAACAATTTTCTAATATTCGAAAATAAAAATATTGAAGCTTCATGCTAAAATCCTTAGTATATGATATGTTTGAATATAAAGTGTAAAAAATTATTAATAAATCATCTTTATTCGTTCGCATCTTATACATTCCGTTCGCAGCATGAAGCTGGTTCTCAGAAATACTTTTTCTTTTTCAGTCCTGTTTTTTAAATTGGTTTGTTTTATTTATTAAAGTTTAGAAACACGTAAGTGTAGAATGAAATCATGTTCGATTGATAATACCATATATGAAGTTCTTTGAGATCAATTTTTAATCTTCGAAATTGTACAATAAAATAAAATTATTAATTGGAAACTAATATATTTGAAATGAATATTCTTTCTTCAAAGTTAAGAGATTTAGGTTTAATGTCCCGTATTCTCGTGATTTCTCTGAATTACTTGAAATACCTAAATGGTCTGAAAAATCTGAAGTTCGCTGAATTCCATGAATTCCTTGAATATGCTGCATTTTCGTAATTTATCCAATTCTCTGAATTCCCTGAATTGATGAAACTCCTTGAATTCTCTGAATTCTTGAAAACTCTTCAATTTTATGAATTCCTTGATTTCCCTAAATGCTCTGAAATTTCTGAAATTCTGTTAATTCTCTGAATTTTCTAAATTCTTTAAATTCTCTAAATGCCCTGAAATCTTTGAAATGCTATGAATTTACCTAAATCCTCAAATTCCTGGAATATTAATATTTTGTTTGTTCGTGGCACTCTTCGAATTTTCAGGATCCCCTGAATTCATTAAATATTCTGAATTCCTGAATTGCCTTAATACTCTGAACTCTGAACTCCTTCAATTTAATTAATTTATTGAATCCCTTTAACGTTCTAAAATCTCTGAGTACCTTGAATATTCAAAATTTGGTGAATTCTCTGGAGTCCCTAAATTCCCTTAATGCCTTGAAATCTTTGAAATGCTATGAATTTTCCTCAATTCTTAGAATATTATGAATTCTTGAAATTCCTTAAAATTTCTGAATTTCTTACATTCCCTGAATTTAGAATATTTAAAGAAGTCAGGAAATTCATGAAATTCTCTAAATTTCTTGAATTTTGCTTCCTCATAGAGGAAGCTTTGTAATGGTGACAATTTCGAACATTTTTGAATTCGTATAATTGAACGTAACTCAATTACAAAATGTCTAATTCAATGTTCTGGCCAATTGTGCGGATGTATGTGTGTGGATGTGTGTGTGGATGCCATACTTTTTTGTGGACACGATAACTTGAAGACGGTTGCCGATAACTTGATAAAATTTGGTGGGCTTATTTCGACCACTAATATCTCAAAACTGACCGAAGGATTTCTAAAAATATTCATTGCATTTTTTTAGCACTTATATCTTATATTTCGTATTACAAAGAATGTACAGGTATCCTATAAGGGTTTATCTTGTACAGCCGTTTTGGAAAAGAAACAAAAAATTTTGTTATATAGACTAGAAACTGATCTTGAATAAACGGAAACGAAGTCAAGTGTGGAATTTCTCTATTGAAATGTTATTAACTTATTGACTTCAGGCATATATTACAGCACAACACCGACACTATATAAAAAAAAACGCTCTGTGTAGCATCCTTCCTTGAACTAAACTTCACAATTATGAAACGAATTTCGCGATTCAAAGGGAAATAAAAAGTGAAAAAGACTTTTGAAATTTTTGAGAACTACGCGACGGAATTCGACAGATGAAGAAGCAAGAGAATCCCAGCACGCAGCGCATTCACAAGGCGATGGCGGCCACTTTTTGTACTAAAACGATAAAATCGCAGACTACCCAGAGAATCGCGGTCAGTCTTTTTCCTAAAAACTAAATTTCGGAATATATAAATAGAAACTAACAATTTTTGTTATAAACATGCATCCAGAAATTATTTTTTGAAGAAATACAAAGGTAAATACTATTTATAAAGCTATTTACGAAGTTCACAAGTCATTTATAAATGCATAAATTTACTACGTTTAGATAATTATTTATTGCTAACTTCACAAATCACTTTCTTATATGATTAAATAAATTTACCAACCTTGTGAAATTATTTATTTATAAATACACAAGTCATTGTTCTTAATGGATAAATGAATGAATAAATTTGCCAAATTTGCGAAATTATTTTCAAATTTAAAAGTCCATTTCTTATAAGCAAATAAATTCCCTAAGTTGTCAAATTATTTATTGCTAACTTCATAATTCAATTTTCTTCATAAATAAATAAATTTACCAGCATTGTGAAATTATTTATTTATAAATACACAAGTCTTCGTTCCTTACGAATAAATAAATAAATTTACCAACCCTGTGAAATTATTTATTTGTGGAATTCTACGTCTCTGTCCTTTAGGAATAAATAACTAAATAAATTAAGTTACCAACTTTGCGAAATTATTTATTTTTAAATTCACAAGCCTCTGTCCTCCATGAATAAATAAATAAATAAATAAATTTATCAAGTTTACGAAATTCTTTATTCCTAAATTCACAAGCCTATTTTCTTTATAAATAAGCAAACGTGCCAACTTCGCGAAATTATTTATTTCTAAATTCACAAGCCCATTTCCTTTATAAATAAACAAACTCACCAACTTGGCGAGATTATTTATTTTCAAATTCGCAAGGCTCTGTCCTTTATGAATAAATAAATAATTGAATAAATTCACCAACTTTACAAAATTATTCATTCCCAAATTCACAAGCCTATTTCCTTCATAAGTAAACAAACTTACCAACTTTGCGAAATTATTTATTTATAATTTCACAAATCTATTTTCCTCATAAATAAAGAAACTTACCAATTATGCGAGATTATTTATTTCTAAATTCATAAGCCTATCTTCCTTATAAATAATTAAACTTACCAATTTTGCGAAATTATTTTTTTCTAAATTCACAAGCCTATTTTTTTCATAAATGGATAAACTCACCAATTTTGCGTAATTTTTTATTCTCAAATTCACAAGTCCCTGTCCCTCATGAATGAATGAATAAATAAATAAATTGAGCAACTTTACTAAATTATTTATTCACAAATTCACAAGCATACTTCCTTCATAAATAAATAAACTTACCAACTTTGCGAAATTATTTATTTTCAAATTCATAAGTTCATATGATATTAAAATAATTGCATTCTTGTCAGTTCGTCTATTATTTATAATTTTATAATTTTACTTATTTATAAATTGAGTTATTCATTCATAAAGGACAGAGACGTAGAAGTCCACAAGTAAATAATTTCACACGGTTGATAAATTTATTTATTTAATCATAAAGAACAAAGACTTGTGTATTCATAAAAAAATAATTTGGCAAGGCTGGTAAATTTATCTATTTATTTATTCATAAAGAACAATGACTTGTCAAGTTAGCAATAAATAATTGTCTAGACTTAGTAAATTTATGCATTCATAAATGACTTGTAAACTTAGTAAATAGCTTTATAAATAGTATTTTATGTTTGTATTTCTTCAAAAAATAATTTCAGGATGCATTCTTATAAAGAAAATTGTTAGTTTCAATCTATTTATTCCGAAAATTAGTTTTTAAGAGAAAAATAAAATCACCGATCGCGTTCCTCTGAGTAGTCTGCGATTTTATCGTTTTAGTACAAAAAGTGGCCGCCATCGCCTTGTGAATGCGCTGCGACCTGGGATTCTCTTTCTTCTTCATCTGTCACATTTCGTCGCGTAGTTCTCAAAGATTTCAAAAGTGTTTTTCACTTTTTATTCCCCTTTGAATCGCGAAATTCGTTTCATAATTGTGAAGTCTAGTTCAAGGAAGGATGCTACACAGAGCGCTTTTTTCATTTAGTGTCGGTGTTGTGCTGTAATATATGCCTGAAGTCAAGTATGTTTGACACTCGGCATCTCTTTCTCGGGATTCGTCTGCTCGGTGTTGATTTCAACGTTTCGGAAAATGAATATTTTCTATCAAAATATTCATTTTCTCGTAAAAAAACGCTCTATATTTCTCGTTATATGAATTCCAGGATTTCATCAGACCCCGAATACTGGGTGAGTTTTTCCTATTTATCCTACAATCTACTTCAGCAAATAAATGTGGGGTCAGGGCCGTGCTCCTAATTGGGGGCAACCAAAAAAGTTTCTAAGTCCCCTTTATCCAACGTCCTTAATTTCTCTTTCATGAGATGAATAAATTTTCCTTCCAACGGATTTAATGAACATTTCGTTCGAAAAGATTGTCTTTGAACTGAAATAAATATATTTTGGAAAAAAATTCCAAAATGTCAAATGTAGAAAAATTTGTATTTCAACGAAATGCACATGTGTTTATTTCAATAAAGCGCTGCCTTCGATCGAACAAATATTTGTTCGAATTCATTAATTACAGATGCTTCATTTAATATACGTTTTCTTTCAATGAAATGAAAAAATATTTAATTAAAAACAACATTTTTTGAATTTTTATAATTTTCATTATTTTGCGATAACCTTTTCAACTCTTAGCATCTGATAAATATTTTTTTCAATTCTATGAATAATTATTTACTGAAAAAAATATTTCTTTTACTCAAAGAAACTGAATTACTTAATCCACATGTGGAGAAATTACTTAAATTAAATAAGTATTTATCACTTCGAAAACTAGATTTTATTGAAATGAGGAAATATTTCTAAGGGCATTGAAAAAAAGTTCAACGAAGTCAAGTTCTTAGCTTTCGATAAAACATTTCTTTGACTTCATAATTTTTACATTTATTGCAAAGAAATATTTCTTTATATTAAAGAAATATAACCAAATGAATGATTTCTTTTAACAGAGACATGATACTTTTGCCTCTAAACAATATTTACTCAACTCATGTAAACAAACCCTTGATCCAATGAAGAAAACCAAAGAAACCAATTTCATTGGATCGAGTAATTTTTTTTCAGTGTGATTATACCTATTACCTGAAATAGGGTGATTTACAATTATCTATCGACATTAAAAACTCTACTGAAAAAATTGTTTCCATTTCTTTCTGCATCTCTAAACGATCTACATCGTGATGTACTAACTTACTACTACCATACGCATGATGCAAAAAAACTCAAAAGAAAAATTGTTCCATTTGAAAAATTCTAAGAAATATACGGTTCCATTTTTCGGTATTTTGATTCAGAAAAGTTTTGAAACAAATATATACTTTTAAGAATACAAGAAAAGCTGTATAAAATCTTGCCAATGGAAAAGGAACTTTTTGTAGAATTCCTGGAAAGAAATCATTCTGCTTCTGAACTTTTTCTGCATCTCGCCTATTAAAAAAAAATATTAAAACTTTTTGTTCTCAGAATAACGGTCACAGTTTTTTTTTATTTTCAGCTTTTTAATATTTTTTCGCATATTTCAAAACAATAAGAAACTTTTCACCAACAGAATCAAAATAGAAATTTTATTATTTTACGCTTACAATTAAAAAAATTGTATAGTAAAGCAACAAATTGGTTGAGGCGCTTGACATTGAAATCATCAAAAACAGGAATCATCTCAATTACCGTCGGTAGGGTACACAATAAATTTACTGCATTTGTTTTTTCGTTATTTATCTTATGTTTGCTATAAAAAAGTAGGACTTCTTAACTTATGGATTGCCGTACTTGACAAAAACTTCTTATATAAACTAGAACCTCAAGTTAGCTCGAGTCTCGGGCATTGCCTACATTGACCGTGAGGTTCTTCCTAGAATTTCTACGATGAAAACAGAGTTGTATGAACCAGTGCTCCCAACGCAGACTGTTAACTGAACTGAAGTGAACTGATAAAATTATCCGCTTGAAGGACTGCCCGCTTTGTAGCTACGGCACTGCGTGATTGCGTCAAGGTCGCCGCGCCTCTTTCCCTATTCCTCGGACTCTCTCGTCTACCAATGCGAGCTGGCAGAATTCTAGGAAGGCAGTAAGTTGAGGGGAAGTATGTCGAGGTCCCAGTGTATTCCAAGCCAGATGACGTTTTTAGAATATCACTGGTCGGCCTGCCATTGAACGTTTTCTGGGACGTTCTACTTACATCTTTTTATTTTTTGCCGACTTGAAATTAAATTAACTCATATTTTTCTTAGTTGTATAATGTACCTATATGAATGCTATAAAGATTAGTATTATCGAAAATGGATTTTTCTCATTCTAAATGGTTTGAAGTCTTCTCAATTTCTGCAAGACTAAAGTTATTTCAAGTTATTGATTATTAAGCCTTTTGAATTTTTAGGTCGACAGTGTTCATAAAAAGAAGTAAATACATTTTATCAGTTTGTTAGTTATTACCCATTTCACAAGAAAAAAGTTGAGGGACGTGCCCTATACATCCATAGCGAGTGTTCTATAAAAGACGTTTTCTGCGCAATTGCCAGTCGAACGGAGATATTAAAGAAAAACTTTTTTTTTTTTCAATCCGCGGCTTTCTAAGGAAATTTTCAAAAACAGTATCGTACATTATTTCTAAAGAATTCAATTACTCTGAGCTCATTAGTAAAAATTTTTGTTGTTGTAAATTTTAATAATTTTGAATAACATTTAATAAAAATTGAGTAAGGTTGAAAATTCAACGTCGTCTGTTTATAAAAGGACGGATAAGAAAGATACGTCCCATTTTCGCTGCATCTTCGTTGCATGTTTATGCGTCTAACGTGACTCTCGTATAGACTAAGAAAAGACACGTTTTTCTCAAAGAGTGTCCAAATACTAGCAACAAATCATAGGTTCCAGATTTTTTCTATTAATGTTCTTAAAATCTTTAAAAATCTTAGAATTTTAAAGAAAATGTACTAGAAACTACAATTTTTAGTTAGAATTCGGGCAATTTTGGAAAATTTTACAAGTAATTACAAATTTAGAAAAAGTTACAAGTTTCACATTATCGTAATTCATTGTGCTTTGTTGGGAAAATATGTTTCCACCAGGGTTTGAGATTACTTAAGCTGCGTCATAAATCAAATATTATGCATGAAAATCCTGAAGATTTTTTTATTGGCATTATGTCCTAGAATTTTTTATTTTTATAAGTATCAATAGCTTTTCAAATGATACGAAACCTAACACGTTTCGTCTTAGGCTGATTCACTGGACTCATCAGTAAAGCAATGTGATTCAGTCTTGCCTTAGAAGGTTTATAATGTAATTGACATAAAATCCATTATATCATACATTTTCAATTAATTTTCAGTTGTTCTAAGTTTCAAGTTCATATTATATGAGACTACGAATAATCGTTTAGTGAAGTCTTTACTAGTTTTTCGAAAGATGTCGTTTTTCTACAAGTAATGTATTATATATTTTTTGAGAATTCACTTGTCTCCATATATTTTACATGGATCTTAAGTGACTACTGAAAAACGACATAATGCACTACTGTAGAGCATGTTTCAATTTCAGTCTATTCGCTCTGCATGGGTATGCAAAGTGTTTTTTTCCCACTTTTTTATGAAGAACGTTAAATATAGCAACAAAAATAAAAAATATACATTTACTACCTGCTCATACGTATACAAACTAAATATCTTTATCAGACATACATATATCAGTGTCATAAATTAAATCACGGTGGAGCTGAACCAGCTTTAGTTGAAGGTTGCTTGCATATGAGATTTTCTGGTTGATTATAGTTCCCTGGCATCCCATGAAAGTTTTCAAACCAAATTTAACATTATCGCCTGAGCCCTTTTTGTAGTAGAATTTGCATACAAGTTGATGGTAAAAGATGATTCGAACACACTAAATCTGAAGGTATCAATTCGACCTGCAGCAGAATGATCATAGAATCTAACGGTCTTTTGTTTCTTTATATTGATACAAATTTTCGTATCAATTGAATACTGTTGTAGCAAAAAAGATTCCTTCAGATATAATGTGAAGTTGTTCTTTTTATTTTGTATTCAATTTTATAGTTTTGCACACTATAAAGGTGTGATAGATGACATCACTGAAAATTTTTTTTTTAATTGAACTTTTCCTTATAAATACTACAATTTTTTAAATTTTATCATAGTACTTTGCTTAAAATTAACTTACATCCGGAATTCCGTTTCGTGAATCTAAAATATAACTAAAGGTTCAGAGATATAAACTAAAGGCTTTCGGCAATAACACAAAGTTCATGTAATTCACTCAGTGAACGTTGAGCACATAGTCAAGCTGGATACTCAAAACTCAAAGTAGATGTGCCACTCCTTTTGGCTCGTTAGGGCGCATGTTTTCTATAAATTTTAATTGTTCGTGGCGTTCAGGATGATCAGCTATTGGCTAAACTTGGCGCATGCGTGGAAAATAACCTCCACTGCTAATGCCCGAAATTTTAGCGAAATTATGTTCGCCATGAACAATAGAAAATGCTAGAAAACGTGCGCTCTAAGCAGCCAAAAGGAGTGGCGACATCTGCTCTGAGTTTTGCGTGTCCAGCCTAATTGATATACGATCTGTCTGTTAATTTAATAGTTATTGTGTCTAAGCGTGTTTACATTTAATCTAATTGTAATGAGAAAATTGAATTTCCGGATTTAAGTTGATTTCAAGAGATGTACTGGAATAAAATAAAAATTTAGGGGGTATATTAACAAGCTTGATTTTTGAAGGGAATTTTTAAATGATGCTCTCTATCAAACTTGTAGAACGTACAAAAATTATTAAATTAAAAAAAAACTCTAAAGCAACTTTTACATCAACTTGTATGCAAATTCTACATCTTATAATTTTTTGAGAACAAAAATTGTCTCACAGAAGAGACTCAAGCGATAATTTTAAATTTGATTTGAAAACTTTCATGGGATGCCAGAGAACCATATTCTACCAGAAAATCTCATTCTTTCTACAACTTTTGTTATAACTAATGGTTTTATTGTTTTTTTTTCTTATTTGCTGTGCACGATTTGTTGCTAAAAGCATGCAGGCATTAATATTCACTTAAAACTGTTTGCCAATCGTAAAGCATCACAAATAAACCAATACAGAATCTGTATGAGTATGGTCTACATTTGAGATCAAATTTATAATTAATTCAAATGAATACTTTTATAATAAGTGAAAATAAAATATATCATAATCATTCAACTTCAATTAAAGAAAATCTCAATAATATTCATAGGCAACCCTGGAGATTGGAAGAAATCTTTGCTCAATGTCTCTCTTTCAAAATTTCTCAAAGATCGAAATGAAATTTAATTTTTTATGCAAATTTTTTGTGTACTAAAAGAGAAATACTCAAAAGGTTCACAAATCAAAAAAAGGCTTCGAAACTACCCACTTTTTTGGCTCATGAGAGAAAAATTCACGATAAATGTACAACAAAAAGAAAAAAGAGGGAGAAACAGAAAGAGTTAACCATGCCAACCTCTCACTCTTTCTTTTCTCCGTCTTTTTTATACTACTGGGGTCCAACATGTTTCGAAGTCAATTTAGACTTCCTCATAGAAAAACTACAGTTACAAAGAATGAAACCTATATGGTATTAATGAGATGCAAACACATATTACCTAAAAATAAAATTAAAGTAAAGAATAATTTAATATTAAATGTTGTTTGGTCAATTTTTCTATTTTCTTATTAAAATACAAAATCTTTAAGATTGAAACACAATCTACTTTCTCATGAAAATTTTATTGTACTGAAATAAAAAACACCAGAAAGTTCTGTGCATCTATGCATGGCAAACTTTTTCAACCAAATTCAAGATAGATTTACTAAATTTCTTTGTAGTCTCATTAAACTACACACACAACACACAATTTTTATCAATTTCATTAAAAACCATAATACCAAAAACAGAATAATCAGAATAGATAATTTTTTTTATAAGTTCCTCCGTAGAAAATCCAAAAATTTTAATCTGGTGTTTTGTAAACAATTCACTTTAATATTAATAGAGCAAACATTTCATAGATAGTCGAAGTATCCCATCATCAGTAAGATTTGATTTAAAAAATTCAAAATTTTATTAATTTTTCCATTCATAGAGACAGTAATCCACTTTTTAATACAATTTTAATTCATGAGAAACAGATTCTTCACAGCGAAAACTCTTTTCGATTTAGACCGGAAAAGAACTTCAGAAGTACGAAGTGTAGTGGGCCAAATCTCGCCGTATACTGAAATTGATTGTCCGAAAGAAACCTCAGAGAAAATTTCATAATTTAGGGGAATCATTTCAAAACATTTGTATGGGAGACGAACCAGTCTCTTTTCAACAACTGCATTGTCCAGCCATAACCCTCGTTGAAACTACATGTTCGAAGAATGTCAACAGATTTCAGGAAATTCTTCAGAAAGTTTTAGCCCCAAATATCAAGATTTAAAAATTAGTCCAAAGACACAATAATGAGATAAAAAAATATTTTCACCTTCAAATATGAAATTCGTCAAGATATCAAACAACTAAAAACAAAAACTTAGCCTAAAAAATTAATAATGCAGAACTCAATGGTCATAATGAAAGAATGCATATGTTCTGTATAATATGGTGTCTTCCTCTGAGTACCATTTTTTATAAGTGACGAGGGTAGAATTTTTTTTACCTCAAGATATGAAAATCCTTTTTGGCAAACTTATTTTCGTATAAGAACCAGGACTGCATTTCAATTGTATTTAATTAATATACCTCAATTTATGTGCATCTTACTGGCAGCCTTATTTTATTTATAATATGAACCAGGATGACATTTTAATTATATTGACAGAATATTTAAAAAAGCAAATATATAGTACATTGAAGAAAATATAAAATAGATTTACAACCAAAAACATCTGTAACAATCATAAGATTAGAAAAAAATTCAACACGAAAATCTATTAAAATTTTTTTTTTATTAATAAATTACTCAGTGGTACGTAATAACAGAATGCACATATTGTGTATAAGGCATCTTCCTATGAGTACCATTGTTTATAGGTAAACGAGGGTATCATTTCTTTTACCTAAATGTATGTAAAACCTTTTGCTAACCTTATTTGATGATAAGTACCAGGTTAACACTTTAATTAATTGTAACGTTGAAGGAACCTGAAAATTCTTTTATAAGATTCATGTAAACAGATCATGGGAAATGGAGGAAATAGATCATAGTGCCAAGATCGAATAATCCAAAACAATAACACAGTAGGACGATGTCATGTGGTGGAATCTAAACCATTATTTGTACATGGAGTTTCGGTGAATCATCATTTTCAGTGCATAAGTGGTGAGAAAATTTGGCTATCTTTTAGCTTTTCAATAATACTTTAGATTCCACCACATGACATTATCCTACTACATTTTTGATTTTATCGACGTAATGTGACGTAATTACAGGGTCCTCTATCTCAAATAAAGACTACCGAATTTTCCAAAAGCTTTAATGTTAATTGCGTAGCAAAATACAAAATTGAAAAGAAATTATTTTTCATGATTGCTTTTCCATAGGGAGAGGTTTGTAGTGACGAAAAATTTCAAATATACTTCTTTCACATATTTCGATATAATTCGACCCCAGGAACTCAAAAATGTCCGTGTGTGTGCAACTTATTTAATATTTGAAATATAAAACTACTGTAACTTAAAAAGCTGTTCGTTGCAACAAGATTTTCGACCCACCCTAATATGTATATAAAAAATTGAAAATAGGCTTCGACAATTTTTTTAGAAATTGAATGCTGATCATTTCTAAAAAAAAAGAAATTTCAAATCCGTTTAAAATTGCAACTTGTGAACTATTTAAAATAGTGAATTCCCGTTTCAGCCCATTGTGCATCTCTGACCGTCCGGCCGCTCGCTTTGGCGCTTCAATGTTGACTGTGGCCAAATTTATTCGCCATCTCTGCATATATAAATTTTGTCAGAGAGAAAAACTATGCAAAGACAATGAACAAAAATGGAGAAGGATTCCTATTTTTGGAGATAAAATTTTGAAGAAGATGAATTTTTTTACTTTTGTCTTCCATTAAAAACGAAGAAAATAGCCTATTAATTGTTTATAAACCTCCATTATTTTGTCAGTTATAACCATTTCTGTAAAATACTTTTTTCGTGTTAGAGGATAGGAATCATTCTCCAATTTCGTTCATTGCCTTCTCAAAGTCTTTCAATATGCGAAGCTTTATATGCAGGGGTGTCAAAAGAATGTGGCCAGGGTCAGGTCAGTTACACAAGCCCCCACCAATCGTAATTTTAGAATTTCTTCAGCACACTGAATTGCGCCGCAAATGCGATCCTATGCGCCATCAATGAAAAATTTTGCGCCACAAAACCCTAAGAGTTATAGCCGGGGTTACAGGGGGGGAGACACGCTAGCCCCCCCCATTTGACAAATCAAATTTTAGATTATATGACCTTGAAGAACTCCAAATGCGCTCAT
>JAUMHM010083231.1:0-13517 GCA_032362435.1 Melikaiella ostensackeni
AAATAGCAGAGGTAGCGTCACTTCAAGAACAATAACTTGAGAATGGCTTGATGGAATGTCATCAAACTTTGACAGTACTCTAGTTAAGGTTGGTACTTTATGACAAGCATACAGATTTTTTGTTTGTGGCGTCATCTCTGTGTCAGGCCGAGGACTTTTCAGCCTATGTAGTAGACTTCGTGACTAAACGCGAATCATCGGCTTCCTCCGTAGAAATTTGTCGCTGTGCTGGCATTTTCCATTTGATACCGAGGCGAGCCAGTAGCTCTGTGACATCCCGGTGACCTCTATCTACTATTATAATATCATTTTTCTGGAAACACTGTCTGATTCTCTCAGCTTCCCTCTCAAATTCGTTTCGTAGAATTGCAGCGTCATTATTTCTACTATCCGAAAAATAAGGTTCTTGTATGTCCAGAATGTAGCCATTTGGTGCTATAGGCAAAACAGGCCTAAGTAGATGCCGTCCCTTGTGAACACAGTATGACTGCCGAAGAGTTTGAAAATTGGTACTGTTTGGTATATAGACATAGGTACCGTAAATTTATGCAATTACCCGTGGAGTTCGTGGCTCTGGGTTGTATAATTCATTTTCGAATTCATTGGCATAGCTTTCTATATACTGTTGCCGCGTGAAAGCATAAAATACAATATTACGAGAAACAAAGCGTTGCATCAGTGATTGCCTGACAGTAGCAATAGCAAGACTTACAGCTTGTCTACTCGAATATTGGAACATGAATTTCAAAAAGTCGTCAAAAAGCCCTTGTCGCATCTTACACAAGAAGATTAGAAGATCATTCTTGCTGATGTACCTGTACCTATCTTGACTGGGTACTCTGTCACAATAAGCAAACAATTCCAGAAACTGTTCTTTTGTCACAGGAGAAGAGGATTCGAATTCGTTATCAGTGAAACTATCTTCATCTTCAAACCTCGTTTGTTTTCCCGCGACATCACGAAGGCCTTGTGAAACTACTTGCAATTGCTCTTCTGGGATAACGTAAGGTCTGTAGATAGAACGCAAGTCAGGAAACAAATGTTTTGGAATAAAGCCGTTAGCGTTTAAATGATTTGTGCAAGATTTGACATTATCGGAGATATAGACATTTTTTATAATGAAAACATCCACTCTGCATTCCAATGAAAGCCTGCGTATATGAATTTCAGCATTGCAAAACATGCAAGTTTGACTTCCAGTTTGAGTCAATACGTTAAGTCTCATACAAGAAGGGTTACCTTCGAATACAGGTATTTCATTAAGAATAGACTGATTACAGTTGAAACATATTCTCTTGACATCCGTGATAATAAGTGGTGGCCTATTAAATCCATTCCTCCTCAGAATAGCGATTTCGCATTAATTAGCATTTTCATCCCCATCTATGCGAGCCATCTATCCAGGAGCATATGCTCTGCCACAAATTAGGCAATTTAGACGATTTCTGAAAGCCATATTGAAATGTCTTTTCAGGCATCTGGAAATACAGGATTATTTTCAATGTAGAATTCTATTATAATTATTGGAAAAATCACTTATCAGAATAATCATTTGACCACGATTGACTTTTCAATACAGACGTCATAAAAACATTGGAATTATATAGATACTTACCACTATAAGAAACGAAACTTACATAGAGTTTGTTTCGTTTTCTACTTGACGGTTTTTATATGTTATAAGAGTTATATGTTAAAGTATTAAGTATGTTGAACAAATTACGCCTCCGAGACTATTATGACGCATGAACTGAGTGAAGCTCTTCACAAGTTTCTTAACAAAGACGCAGTTTTTTTTATTACTTGTAACTAACTTTACTCAGTTTCCGTTTAAAAAATGTAAATGGTTTATTTCATTTATTCTAAGTACTAAATGAGAAACTCTTCACAGGTGTTATATTTTCATTCTCATAATATTAAAGAACCTTTCCTTCAATTTATGACGTTTTCATTACATAGTCCGTTGTGGTTGAGTGAATGACTTTTTCAATGATTTTTCAAACAATTATGTCATTATACCTTGAAAATAATAATTAATTTCCAGACTCCTAAATATATATTGAAATAAGGCTTTTAGAAATAACTTACACTGTTACGTTTGTGACAGAGAATATTTATCTGAGCAAGGTGGTTGGGGTATTTGAGGACGATAATCCTAAAAAATGCTGAATCTCCTTTTTCTGCTAAAATGCATTTCATTAGCCACGTCTTACTCTTACATTAAGGAATATAGAATATGTTTCAAATATTACTAGTCTATTCATAACGAAATAGTAGCTAATGAACATGATCTTACTCGACGCCTAATGTATTGATGCAAACTGATAGTCAAGCTTGTATGCTTCATTGTCTCAACCGCATTTGATACTGATCTTATTTTAGATCCGTTGCTGCCTTCAAACTGTCAGTGTTGCAATTAATTCAAAATACTGACCGCTTCGTGTTCGAACGTTGCGAGAAGAGGGTGAGATACATAGTTGGTATTCCTGCACTTGGTAATGCTTTTATATTAGAACCGTTGCTGCCCTCAAACTGTAAGTGTTGCAGATATGTATGACTGACACAATAGCACTTGTTACTGATCTTATTTTAAAACCGTTGTTGCCCTTAAACCGCGAGTATTGCAATTAAATAGAAATATTAAGCGCTTCGCGCTCTAAAGTTTCGCGAGAACCGGACAATTTATATGATTGCTATTACCGGACTTTATGCTAACCTTGTTTTAGCACTGTTGCTGCCCTTAAACTGCGAGTGTTTCACTTAATCCAAAATATTGAGCACTTCGCGTTCTAATGTTGCGAAATGCGGGCGATGAATATGATTGTTATTACCACACTTGATGCTGACGTTATTTTAGCACCGTTGTTGCTTACAAACTGTGAGTATTGCAGTTCATTCAAAATATTGAACGCTTCTCGTCCTAACGTTGCGAAATTCGGACGTTTTCTATGATTGCCATTACTGTCGTTGATACTGATATTATTTTAGTACTATTGCTGCCCGCAAAGTGTGAGTGTTGAGGCTAATTCAAAATATTGAGCGCTGAGCGTTCGAACTTTGCTGGAAGTGGACGATATACATGATTAGCACAATAGCACTTGATACTGCCCTTATTTCAGGACTGTTGCTGCCCTTAAACTGTAAATGTTACGAATAATTGAAAATATTGAGCGCTTCGCGTTCCAATCTTGTGGGAAACGGGCGATGTATATGATTGTTATTACCACACTTGATGCTGACGTTATGTTAGCACCGTTGTTGCTTTCAAACTGTGAGTGTCGCAGTTCATTCAAAATATTGAGCGCTTAGCGTTCGGATGTTTCAAAAAGTTGGTACCTTACAGGCGTAACAACTTCTATGTTTATTGAAGTGTTTACGTCTTTCTTTCCTAGATAGTTTTAGAAAATGTAGATACTTGAATTAGTATTAATAGAATCTGAAAATTCTGAAAATTAGCTAAGTTAGCGTGAGTTGAAGTCAAGAAAAGCTGAAATTTTTTCTTTTCAAAAAATCTACTTTTTTCTATTCTTTGAAAAACTACAAGACCTACAAATTTTTGTAGAAGGAAAAAAGATGCGCCTTGAAATTCTGTACAAGCACCAGTCCTTAAAATTGAAATTCGAATAACTTTTAAATTTGACTTTCAGTACATTTATTCTCAGGCTGAATCCCCTCTTTCAATCGCAAGATGTTCAATTATTTCCAATCAGAATAAGTGATGGAATAAATTTTGAAAAATTCAAAAAAGATACATCCCTGTATGTTCAGAGATATAATTTGTTTTCTTGGAATATGTTTTGTGCAGTTCAAAAAAAATTTAGTGAATGTAACTATTAAATTTGTTAAATTATTTCTAAAAATTTGACAACATTAAAAATTTAGTGTTTAAATACTCTTAACATTTGAGAATTTTATATAAGATTTATATATATATATATATATATATATATATATATATATGTACAATAAATGAATAATAAGAAAAGGCGATAAGGGAAGGACTGTCCTACTTTTCGTTTGCGAAGGAGAGGATTATTTCTCAATTCTCATGCCTGAGTAGTACGGGGATTGACGTTAATTAAATATCCATAATTAATGAAAAATTTTCAGTAATTCATTTGAATACAAAAGATCTAATACATATTATTTGCTGGAAATATTGTAGAAATTCTCCTTCGACGGTGTCGTTAGAGGAGTTCCATTTAAAAGTGTGTGGAATTTCCTAACAAACAACTTCATGAATTTCTGACCTTTTTTTTTTATTTTTGAAGTTTATTTTTATCTGCTTTATGTTTAGGGCAAAATCATATCCTGAAAACAATAAAAGAAATATCTATTTTTCCAGATGGTCCAAAAAGTTAAAGCCAAATCCGTACAACCGTTTGTTCACATTTTGAAAAGTTTTTGGTATTATTTGAAAGGCAAGATGTGGAGGGGTAAATTTTGAGCTCGATCTGAGAGCACTGCCCTAGGGTTGAATATGGTACAAAAATGTTGCGAAATTTAAAAGATGACCAAATATTTACAAGAATTTTTTTATAAAGATCAATGTGTATCACATTCCAATAAAATTTAGGAATATTTGTAAAATCTTTTTGTCCTTTTAAAATCATGAGACATTTCTTCACAAAATCAATTTCGTTAAATTTATTCTACAACTATTTACAATAAATTTCCAATGACAATTATTTTAGAATTGCAATAAAATTGTCAAAACTAAATTTTGTAATGTTGAAATGAGTTCTCTGAGACATTAAAGGTTTTGTAAACTTTTCATATATTTAGAACGCATATAAGGGCAAGTTGATAACTTTTCGGCTTTTTCTCTCAAGATCCCCAAAATTGTGATTATAGCCTAAAATAGTATGAAAAGAAAGGTAATTATCAGAAGTAAGTATACAGTAAAAATGTTAATTAATTAAATGAATTAATATAATTATTATTCCAACTTTACAATATTTAAGATCACTTGAAAAATAAAACATAAATAATCAGAAATGAAATCACTTGAAAGTGACATATATTATTAACCTAACATCAAAATCCCATATACATATATTCAATATATTTGAACATTACAAACTTCCAGTGATTTTTAATGTATTCCCTGTAGAATCGCATTATTTAAAACATTCCATGAGAATTCCTGAAAAACATAATCATTAAATAATTCGAGACTTCATTACATGTTTTTGAGGTCTTTCTTTCAAGTTGTCCATTTTTGTAAACGAAAATCAACTCAAACCTCCTAATAGCCACCGAAAACGAATTGGAATCGGTGGAATCGGTTATACTCGTATAGAAATTACGAAAGTATTAAAAATAATTAACCTAATAATTGAGATTCGTTTAGGGCTGTATATATTATTGATTGAAAGAAGGCTACATAAATTGTAAATGTATGAAATTGAAAAGTTTAATAAAAAAACCTGATTGTGTAACATTTTCAACTTTATTGACGCACATAAGAAGGCCATAATATTGCGAAACTTGCAAATAGTCGTCATCTCCACCAACCAACCGTAATTACAATTAACTGCTTCGAAGTGGATAAAATAAGAATTATTTACACACCTTGATCTGGTTTACTTTGCTTTATTTACTTTAAAAATAATCTCTTTAATGCGTACACGTACAAAGAAAGCACAAAATTCGATAAAACACAAACGCATACACTTGTCACACGCTGAGTCATTTACTTAATGTTCGCTATTAATATATAAAACAAGAGAAAAACATTCAGTAAACGATCAGTAACTAAAATCACTAAAAAATTAGTTAAAATGATCACTAATTGACACAAGTAGAATAAAGATGTAACCTTTTTTACTATCCTATTAGAGAAATAAAATTTGACTATTTCTTTATTCAAACACTCAATTACCAATTTAGTTAGTCAATTTATCTCTTTTTCAGGTTTAGAGAGAAAATAAAAAAAATAGATTTTCTGAATCTGAAGGAAGAGCGACATGATTTTAAACACAAACTGTTATGAATGTGCTGAGAATGCAACCATTTTCCATTTACTGTGGTTGAAAATTCAACTATTTTTTATGGAAAATCCAATTATTTGCATTAAAACTCAATTAATCGGTTGAAAATAAGACTAGTTTTGGTTGAAAATTCTAATGAATTTTCAACCAAAACTAGTCTTATTTAGCTTAATAGCTTAATAGCTTAATAGCTATGGTAGACTTACTACGGCCTTACATCTTTCCTACTAAAAACGGTGGAAAGACTCGTGGATAGATACATCCGCGACAAGGTCTTGTTGAGTAGGCCACTATACAAGGAGCAACGCGCCCATAAGGCTGGTCGCTCGACCAAAATGGCCCTGAGCGGAGCAGTAAACCTAATCGAAGAACAACTGAAGCAGAGAGGCTTCGCGATCAGAACCTTCATGGACATCGAAAGAGCTTTTTAGTACACCTCTAAAGAGGTAATTAGGACGGCCATGATTGCACATGGAGTGCCAGCTGCAGTCGTAGAATGGACCTGACACATGTTGGGCAACAGGAACCTAGCAACGGCTAAGGGTGATTCCACCTTATGTGAAACTGTTAATTCGGGTTGCTCGCAGGAAGGCGGATTGTCACCCCCACTGTAGTGCTTGGTAGTTGGTGAACTGCTTCATCTACTCACAAGTCATGGCTACTACGATATTAGCAAAAAGACCGGATTATGGGTCAATACGAGTAAGATGGACGTGGTTGTTTTCACCAGACGGTGCGAGTGGGTGACCACGAGTACACTGAAACTAGGTGAAAAACATCTGAGAATCACTGAACGAGCTGAATACCTGGAGTTATCCTGGATAGGAAGCTGTTATGGAACGAGAACCTGGAAATAAGTGCAAAAAACTGACAGGAAACCTTTGGCTTTGTGGGAGAGCCATAGGGAAAAGCTGGGACCTGAAACCGAAGACACTGATGTGGATCTATACTGCGATCATGCGACCCAGATTACCCTATGTGGTGGTGGTCTTGTGGAGAAGGGTCGAACTATCTACTGTGAAATTTCGACTGGAGAGAATCAAGGGATTGATTCTAAGAGGCGTCACTGGTGCCTCGAACTCGACACCCACGGCGGCATTGGGGGCACCAACAGAGTTAGAGCCCCTCCAAGTTACCATCAAGGCTAGGGCTGCGGAGGAGCCCAGAAAATGAACATGATTAACAGCTGGAGGATCTTGACAGAACTGCGGATCCCAACCGATATGGCGAGTAGGCCGACCTTAAGCATGGTCAGGGAAAAAACGTCTATTCGCTGCCTCTTCGACAAAAAGTATAAAGTCAGCCTATCCGCGAAAGGGGAATGGGCTAATGGCAAGGAATATTTGTCTGGTGATGAGGCAATTGGTTCACAGATGGCTCCAAGAACAAGGAGGAACCAGGAGCTGGTGTCTATCGTAGAATGAGTGAGATGGGTTTCACAATGTCGACGGGGTCCTATGCCACAGTCCTACAAACTGAGATCATGCCATGCTCCAGTGTGCCTTTAAGGCACAGGATTATGGCAATAGAAGAAACATCCGTATTTGCTGAAACAGCAGAGCTTCTATAGTGGTATTGAATGAAACAACAACTACCTCGCTACTAGTACGTGAGTGCTTTGAGACCCTCAACGATCTAACGACGAGAAATCAAGTGACTTTACTTTGGATCTCTGGACACTGTGACATCAAAGGTAATGAGATCTCGGACAGGCTAGCAAAACTAGAAGTAAAAGAAAACTTCACTGGTCCCGAACCAGTCGCAGGTATTTCCAGTAGGTTGGTCACTGAAGAAATTAACAGTTGGCTTACCAAGGAACATCAAACGGAGTGAAATAAGGCCACTGGCTGCAGACAGGCCAAAAAACTTATCGATTCAAATTCAAACTTCAAACGAGCTGCGGAATTACGCATGCTCGGTAGGAATGAAGTTAAGTTCTTAACAGAAATGTTTAAAGGGCATGGAAACCTCAACTATCACAGACAAAAAATAGGGCTCGTGGATAGTCCCGCCTGTCCTCTATGCCGAAATGTATTCAATTTGGTACAAATATCCAACTAAAAAAAAAAGTGCCTTCGGCATATTGGGCTGTAACCACCTTAAGTCTGAGATATAATTTTTTATATATTTTTTTTATTATAATAATAATAATAATTTTTTAATTCAACTGTTTGGTTGAAAACTCATCTTCGTTGGTTGAAAATTCATATTTTCGGGTTTAAAAAATCAAATATTTTGTTGAAAATTCAAATTTAAATTAAACTATTTTCTTGGAAATTCGTCCTTTTTGCTCGAAAAGTCAACCAGTTGATTGCAAATGCACCTATTTAGTTGATAATTAACTTTTATTTTTTGAAAATTCAACAATTTGATAGAAAACTAATCTTTCTTGGTTTAAAATTTATATTTTTGAGCTTAAAAATTCAAATATTTCGTTCAAAATTTAATTATTTCTTTGAAAATTCAATTGCTTTGTTCAATATTCGTATTTTTTGGTTGAAATCAACTGTTTTTGATTTAAAATGAACATATTTTTTGATTGAAATATCAACTATCACATTTTTTGTTAATAATTCATCTTTTTTTATTGAAAATTGAACTACTTGGTTAAACTAGAACTTCTTTGTTAAAAATTCATTTTTTTTTTGAAAATTCAACAAATTTGTTGAAAATTTAAATATTTTTTTGATAATTCAACTGTTTTGTTGAACATTTGTACTTTTGGATTGAAAATTCAACTGTTTTAAGGGGTCATTCTATTAACTCGGCAAAAAAAGGTGATTTTCAAGAATTTTTTTCTCAACAACTACTTTATATAATTAAAATAAAATTTTCTGCGTTTATTTATACTGTCTCAAAGTTTCAAAAAAAAATTTTACATAAAATGATCATTTAGTTTAGGTATTATTTAACAATAAACAAGGTGTCTAAAAAAAGGCATGTCTACTGCGCGCACGATTCCTCAAAAAGTTTCCAGCCGATTACTTTCAAATTTTCTAAGTTTATTCTAAACATAAATATCTACAAAGTGACGAAGCGCATTTTTTTTATTTCGCAAAGTAACAAAATGGCGGCAGTTTAAACAAAAAAATTTCAAAAATCGTGTTTTCTTGCATTTTTTTTTGTTAATTTAACTATGATAAAATTAAAAATTGAAAAAGCTGCTCCATCACTTTGTAGATATTTATGTTTAGAATAAACGTAGAAAATTTGAAAGTTATCAGTTGAAAACTTTTTGAGAAATCGTGCGCGCAGTGGACATTTTAGACACTTTGTTTATTGTTGAATAATACCTAAACTAAAAAATAATTTTGTGTAAAAAAAATTTTTTATAAACTTTGAGACTGCATAAATAATCGCTGAAAATTTTATTCAATTATATAAAGTGGTTGTTGAGGACAAAATTCTTGAAAATCCCCTTTTTTTTGCTGAGATAGTAGAATGGCCCCTTAAATAAAATCGTCTTTTCGGCTTGAAAATCGAACTATTTGATTGAAAATTTATTTTTTCAGGTTTAAACGTCAACTGTTTCCAAAAAAATTCGACTTTTTGTCTTAATAACGCAACTCTTTCGTTGAAAATTCATCTCTTTTGGTAAAAAAATAATATTTTTCGGTAAAAAATGCAATATATTTTGACTCACAATTTTCTGCATTTCACATTGAATTCACCTATACTATTATTTAATTTAAAAGAGCATTCGAAATAGTTTTTGAAGGGCCCTTAGCAATAATATATTATTATTTCTTAAAGATCAAAAAGAAACCTACCTTCTTATGAAATTTTTTTGTTTACTAAAAAAGAACACCCAAAAGGTCACAAATCAAAAATAGACTTTGAAACTACCCACTTTTACGGCTCATTAAAGACAAATGTACACTAAATGTACAACAAAAAGAAAAAGGAGGGAGAAAAAGAAAGAGTCAACCAAACCAAGCTTTCACTCTTCCTTTTCTCCCACTTTTTTATACTACTGGGGACCAACATGTTTCGAAGCCAATTTAGACTTCCTCATCCGGAATAATTTATAGGAAAACAACAGGTACAAAATTATTAGATTAGAAAACCATTATTACCTGAAAATAAAACAGATATAATAAATAGCATTTTTTATTTTCGCACATATTTTATTCCTTGATTGAAAATGATTTTCACATAGGCAAACATTCTGAATAAAAACTAAAGACGATTACTTCATTCTTTTATTGAAAATTGATTTGCACATAGGCAAAATTCTGACCAAAACTACAGACAATGTATCCAAATAATGACTCCATCCGAAATTTTGTTCTATCAGTAAACCTTTTGGAAATATCAATAAAAAATAGCGCTGCCTTTCCAAAATTAATTCAGAATGTTAAAATACCAATAAATCACTTTTTTTTCTTTTGACGTAATAGCCATTTTTCCTAACATTCCATATGAAAAAGTTAAACTTACCATAGAAAAAAGATGGGATATAATCAAATTTCATACTAAGATTTCGAAAAAACAATATCTTTATGCTATTGAATATGTTTTCATTTCCGTTTATTTCAAATTCAATAGTACTTTTTATAAACAAAAATTTGGAACTCCGATAGGCTCAGTCTTGTCCCTAATTCTTGCTGAAATTGTCGAAATTTTAAACAAAAAAAATTTTAATTTTAACCAAAAACCGAAAAGACGAATTTTTTCGAAGACAATTGAATTTTCAATCCAAAAGAACAAATCTTCAGCAAAATAGTTAAATTATCAACAAAATAATTAAATTTTCAAAAAAATTGTTCAATTTTCAACAGCAAAAAAATAAATTTTTAACAAAGAAGTTCCACTTTTAACCAAGTAGTTCAACTTTCAACCAGAAAAGATGGATTATCAACGAAAAATGTAATAGTTGATATTTCAACCAAAAAAGATTTCAATTTTAAATCAAAAATAGTTTAATTCAGCCGAACAAGACAAATTTTCAACAAAATAATTAAATTTTGAACAAAATATTTGTATTTTTAAACCAAAAATATGAATTTTCAACCAAGAAACATGAGTTTTTTAACAAATTGTTGATTGAAAAAAAATATATTATTATCTACCAAACAGTTGCATTCACAACCTACTAGTGAAACTTTTAAGCAAAAGGGATGAATTTTCAATAAAATAGTTTAATTTTTAACTAAATGGTTGAATTTTGAATCCAAAAAAGGAGAATTTTCTACAAAATATTTTATTTTTTGGACCCAAAAATATGAATTTTCAACCAAGAAAGATGAGTTTTTCACTAAGTAGTTGAATTAAAAAAAAATTAATTATCAACCAAACAGTTGCATTTATAACCAACTAGTTGAACTTTCAAGAAAAAGGGACGAATTTTCAGCAAAATAGTTTAACTTTTAACCATATAGTTGAATTTTCAATCTACAAAGATGAATTTTGAATAAATAGTTGAATTTTCAAGTAAAAAAGTCGAATTTATCAGAAGGCAGTTGAATTTTCAATCCAAAAGGACAAATTTTCTATCGAAAAAGATGAATGTACAACAAGACAATTAAATTTTCAATAAAATAATGATATTTTGAAAAAAATTAAATTTCATCAAAGAAGTTCAACTTTCAACCAAGTTGTTGAATTTGCAATAAAAAAAGATTAATTCTCAACATAAAATATAATTGTTGATTTTTCAACCAAGAAAAAATTTTAATGTCAAATCAAAAACAGTCGAATTTAACCAAAAAAATGAATTCTAGAAGAAAAACATGACAGTTGGTATTCCAACAAGAAAAGTTTTCAATTTTAAATCAAAAACAGTTGAATTCAACCAAACAAGACGAATTTTCAAGAAAATAATTAAATTTTGAACAAAATATTTGAATTTTTTAACCCGAAAATATGAATTTTCAATCAAGAAACATGAGTTTTCTATCAAATTGTTGAATTGAAAAAAAAAAATAATTATCTACCAAACAGTTGCATTCACAACCCACTAGTTGAATTTGTTGTATTTTCCATTCCAAAAGTACTAATTGTCTATCGAAAAAGACGAATGTTCAACAAAACAATTAAATTTTCAATCAAATAATTAAATTTTCAAACAAAAAATGGAATTTTTCAAGGAGGTTCAATTTTCAACCAAGTTGTTGAATTTTCAATTTAAAAAAATTAATTCTCAACGAAAAATATAATTGTTGATTTTTCAATCAAGGAAAGATTTTAATGTTAAATAAAAAACAGTCGAATTTACCAAAAAGATGAATTCTGGATGAAAAATGTAACAGTTGATATTTCAATCAAAAATGATTTCAATTTTATATCTAAAATAATTTAATTCAACCAAGAAAGACGAAAATGGGTTGAATTTTGAACCAAATGGTTGAATTTTTAATTAAAAACATTTCAAATAAAATCAAATACATTTAAAAAAAAAAGAAAAATATTTTTCAACATAGTGATGGAAGATTTGGAAAATGAAGTTTTTGATCAAATTAATTTTGAGTTGAACTTTTATGCAAGATATGTTGATGATTCCATACTTTCTTCACATGCACTACATGTGGATGCCCTACTTAATGTTTTTAATAGTTGAAATTGAAACGGAAGGTATATTGCATTTTCTTGAGCTGACTTTGATAAAAAATAATAAAAATTACGTTATCACTGATTGGCACAGAAAAACAATTTGTTCGAGAAGGACACTAAATTTTAATTCTAATCATTCCATTCAAAACAAAATAGGAGTTGTGAAGAATTTGATTGATAGAACTCTCAAATGATCTCATCCAAAATTCCATGAAAAGAATATTGAATTATGCAAACAGATTCTTCTTCTCAACCATTATCCGATTGCCTTTACTGACAAACATATGCATAGCAGAATTGTTCAAATTAAGAGTAAAGCAATAATCAGAACAAAAACAATATACAGGATTATAGTACAATAAATTCAATACTGTTGTCTTACCTCATTTCTGAAAAATCTCAAGTATCTTGAAATCAATGTTAGGAAAATATTGGGCTTACATATGTACGATATGCAGAGTTCCATTCAAAAATAATTGGATTGTAAAATTGGATAAAGATAAATATTAGAAACTTGATAAACAATGTGTGATTTAAAAATTTAAATGTAGACAGCGTGATGCTGTTTATATAGTGCGAACAAGGAGATCACTTCGAACAAGAAAAGAGGAACATAAAAATAATTTTCATAGAAGTGCAAGATATTATTCGGTCCTCACAAAATATAGACTCGCACATGGTCATGACTTTAATAGTTTAATTGGGACGATATTAAAATTTTGTACCATGAGTGAAATAAAAAAAGAGAGAGTCATGGAAATGCTTAGTTTTGATTTGTGAACTTTTTAGGTATTTCTTTTTCAGTACACCAAAAATTTTTATAAGAAAGTAGACTTCATTTCGATCTTTAAAAAATTTTAAAAGAGAGACATTAAGCACGGATTTGTTCCAATCAGCAGGGTTGCCTATGAATACTTAAGATTTCTTTTAATTGAGATGTTAATGGTTAACTCAATTTACCAAAAGATATCT
>JAUMHM010083232.1:0-13517 GCA_032362435.1 Melikaiella ostensackeni
TGTCATTTTCATGGATGGCAGTCGCTCCCAGGGGGACCCTGCGGTGGTTGTTTGACCAATTTTTTAAAATATATATACATACATACGTATTTACTAGGGTGACCCTTAAATACTTAGTCAGAATTTTTTTCTAAATTGTTTTGCTCACATCCATGTCATTCGTTTCAGTGACCAAAAAGAAATGATGCGTTCCCGATTTCAACCAAATCGCTTAATATTTACCCCTCGGTGGACAAAAATTCCTAACGAAAACAATTGATGACTGCGATGTAAAAAAAATCCGTATTCAAATTGAATAACAATGAATATCGGAGACTTTACATTTTTAATTTAAATGTTATCATAGAGGTCCTTTTATTTGAAAGTCTTTAAAAATTTGTTTTTTGAAAAAAATCACAGAGAAATCACGGTATAGAAAATAAATATACTAGTGCAATTATAAACATGCATATTTAAAATTGTAACTGAGATATGATATTGTATGATATTGTCTATATTATTTTATTATATATTTACCAATAGAATTAATGAAAACAGCAAGGGCGAAGAGCAGAGAACTAACAAAGATCTTCATCTTCTTTGAATGAAGGATAATGATTAATGAAGATTTGCAGAATTTCACAGAAAAAACTAGGGGTTAGAAACGTTGCAGGTGGCTTGCGATTACCCGTTTCACCGATTACACCGTGTGCAGTTCAAGTAATAAATATCCTTTTTTCAGCAGAGTACATGTACCAGTCGTTATCTTCCTTGCCATTGTAAAATACTTTATATTTTGCACTCATATCATTTTCAAAAATATTTGTATTTCATAAATGTGCCTCACTCCTCTTTTTAAGGCTCAACAAATAGGGCAGATCTTTTTTCACTACGCAACGGAAAAATCAATATAATGTTTGAAGTCATGATACCATTTTGCGCCTTCGATTATTTGATATTTACACTGTTTTTGATATCACTCACTTATTTCGGCAGATCATTTCTTATCTAATCTAAAAGATGATGCACGCCATTAGTGAAGAATTTATGTAAATTTCCACCTGTTTTTGAGGCGTCTATATAGTACCTAAATTTTACTTTCCTTAGTATTTGTTTCACCGTAATTCATTTGAATGAATAACAATTTCCTTAATTTTTATTTCTCCGAAAGTATTGTTTCAACTAATTTTTTTCCGAATTACCATTTGCCCTAAGTTTTATTGTTCCGAATCGCTATTTTCAGCATAGTTTTTTCTTATTCCGAATAGCCATTTGTTATAATATTCCTTTTTCGAACTACCATCTGCCCTAATTTCATGAGAGCCAAAGTTGTAGTTCGGAGTTATTCATACCGAAAATTTGTATATTCTTCAACCTTCTGATATACTTCAGTAGTTTCAATCTTACTGTATGAAATGTACTGTATGTTCTATTACCTACACTGTAGGAAGGTCTTCCCTATACAGTCAAATAATTTATTATAATTTAAAATATTTAAAGGCGCGCACCTTTTTGACTCTTGAATTTTCTTATAAGAGCATGCTCCCGTCATTGGAATAGAAACTTAAGGAAGTATATTAAAATATGTGTTTCTCTTTATATGTGTTTATATATATATTGTTCAAATTCGCATTTTCCTGAGCCTCCCGATATACCTTAATACTTTTAAATAATAGTGATCTACTGTATGTTTGATCATCTACACTGTAGGGAAGTCTTCCCTATACAGTAACATTAATTGTAATTTTCAATATTCAAGAGTGCGCATCTTTATGATTCTTGAATTTTCTTATGAGAGCATTCTCGCTTCTTTGAAACAGAAACTGAAGGATGTGTATCAAAATATATGTATCAATTCATACATATATAATGTAAAAATATGAAAGAGATTACTCAAACTTTTCAATAAAGTCGGAAGAGATTACAGAAAGCATTTTTTAGTGCGCATACATTTTTAGAGGTATATACTTTTAGTGTACACTAAATTCGATTGGAAAATTTCACAAAACCTCAACTGCGCAATTTCAAAAATTATCATACTCACGACTTCGGTGGAGATTGGGAATTTTTCGAATACAAGGACATAAACTTTTTATATTCCTGAAACCTCGTACATTGATGTATTTTAATGCGCTGATTACGAATATGGCTATGCAAATACCTAAAAATTGAAAATATTGGAAAAGTTGGAGGTTAGAGATTTTTTCGAGTTACACACTTATTTAGATTCCATGATTTTCAAATCTTAATGACTTTATAACATCTTTTTTCCACGATTTATGATCAAAAACAAAAACTGGGAAGCTAGTAATACTTTTAGCAATGTAAATAATGATAATGATAATGATAATGTGACATGTTATTATGGTCTCTAACATTATGTTTTTTCTTCTGATGAAATATAAAACCATGAGTTCTATCGCCAATTAAAGCAGGTGCCTTGGAAATTTGTAAAGATTTCTGTAATTATAATTTTAAATCACTAAAAGAATTTTTCGCAGGAGTGTTTTAAAATTTTTTAGAGAAAGTCTAGAATTTCAAAAAGGATTCAATTGAATTTTCACGCCAAAACAGGCCACGAAAGATTAGATCCGTACTCTCCAGACTTGAATCAGGGATAATCATACTGCTAATTTAAATCACCGTATATACACGGAGAAAATGTGTTCATAAATTTTTCCACGACTTTTAGGTAATTCCAGGAAATAAAGACATTTTGATAGAATTGAAAGTCTTGTCTGGTGAAAAAATTATCATTGTAATATAATAAAAACTGATATGAAAATAAAGTAATAATTTCTGATACTTATATACGGAAGTTTAAACACAGAACAGAGAATTCGGCATACGGCAAATTGAGTTTTGGTTAACCAGTCCGGTAAAACGAAAAGTTAGCATGGAAGGTGAAGAATTATGGGAAGGACATTTATGAGAATAAAGGAAGTATTTTTTTAAATTTTTTGTTTAGTTAATTTTTTCACTTATGCAGCTGAAGTTTTAGCATGCTTCCGTCAAAATCTACATTGAGTTTAACTCACATTACCGTGTAATCTCTTATAAATTAAAAAAATAGTAAATTATACATTACGCTTAAATAGATTTTGAAACTGAACATAATGTCCTTATGAACTCAGATTAAATTGTTCACTCAGTCGTGTAAATTTTAATAAACAATTTTTCTTCGTGTATGCTGAATGCAATCAGTCGTATACTTAAAGCTGATTAATTAGCGAAATTTTGAAAATTCAGATTCAGAGAGTAGTTATTATCATTCGTAATTAAGACAAATGGTACTTTAGAAAAATATAAATTATGACAATATATTATTTTGGGTAATTAAATGTAGGTAAAATAAACATTACGGAAATTAGAATTTAGGCAATATTAAAGCGCCTCGTCTTTACGTAGGGGCACATTGGATAATAGTAAATTATACTCTTTGATGTATCAAATCCGTTTACTTCTTTGATTAACTAGTACAGTTTTCTCATTGCAAAATACTATTTTTTAATTGAGGTCGAATCAAAATCTTACAAATAATTTATAGTAACATATATTACTTATATACTTAGAAGAAGGAAACTTTGTAAGGAAACTTATTTGATTCGAAGTAAAAATTTGTTCATATTACAAATAAATTTGCTTGCTTTATTTTATAAAAAAAAAACTTGCTTGATTTATGGCTAACGAAAACATTGGAACTGCTATATCCACAATATCGCCAAATTATTAATTTGCAGGCTGCTGAATTGACTTTGTCCATTAACGTTTTACTGCACATATTCTGCAGGAATTGCATGCAAACCGTGTTTACTGTACTCTTATCCTTTTCCAGTCTGCTCATCATTCTCTGCGAATCATCGACTGATTCTGCCGTAACAATCTTATCATCTGTGAACGCCAGTCCACGCATTATCTATATTCTGATTTCAAACCAATCACTCAGTTATCCATTTACTTTTATACTTGCTTTGCTACCATAATAAATTGCTTTCATTGCTTTCAGAAGCCAACCATTTACTCCATACTCTTTCAGTACTCCCCAAGTTTGAACCTATCCACCCACGACCTTACCAATAAGTATTTTAGTAAATATTTTGCACACGGTACTTAATAGGCAAATCATTCTATAATTAGCGCAGTCACATTTATCACCATTTCCCTTATAGGGTGGAACGATAATCGCCTTTCTCCAATTTTGAACTTAACCGTTCTCAGCACACATATACATGAATTCGCTGAGCCATACAAATAAATATCCGCCACCACTCTTCAACATTTCAGTGGTGATACCATCCACAACAGCAGTCCCTCATACAGTCTTTCACTTCGTCTGTATCCTATACGCTTTGATTTTATCCTTGCTTCATTTAACCTTTAAAATTCAACATTCTTGAGCACGCTTGCTTTTTCTTGTTGACAGCTACGTGGGTTTTATCATTCAACCAAGCATTTCTAGTCTTTCTTCCTACAGCCGCAGCACCACACGTCTTATAGTCTTCTTTATGATGCCCTATACATTTCTTCAGCTTTTCACGATATGCCAATTGTACTTCTAGCTTCTGTAATTTCTCTATACTAACTCACGTCTGCTTCGATTTATTATTAATGCTTCTTCTCCTCCATCCTTGACCTAGGTTCATTTTTGAAACTATGATGTGATCTGTTCCGCATTCAAAACCTCTCATAACCCTTTTATCCCTTACAAGCCCTCTCAGTCTCTCATATGTTACAACAAAGTCAATCACGCTGTGCCTTTCGCCTCTGCACCAAGTGCACATGTGGATCATTTTATGTCTGAACCAAATGTTTGAGATAAACAATCCTTTTTCTTAGCAAAAGATAATCAATTTATCCCCATAACCGTTCGTTTTTGGGTTTTCGAATCGACCCCGTACCCGTCGGCACTTTCGCGTTGCACATCAACCCAGCCATCCATATCTCCGAGTAAAATGATTCTTTTGAAAGGATTGCAAGTACATATAATATCATTTAACGAATTTCAGAATTTCTTTAAATTTTATCGTGGGCCAGCCAGTAGTTTAGGAGAAAAAAATTCAAACGCAACGTCTTGCATGACGAAGTGTGTTACAACGGCGGGTCGCAGTTATTAGTATACGGTCAGAAGGTTTTCGGATTCGTAAGCCGCGCAAGATTGCTCGCACGAATTAGGAAATCTGCAAACCTTTTGACTGTATACTAATAACCAAGCCGCAGTGCGGCCTGCCGTTGTAACACACTTCGTCATGCAGGACGCTGCGTTTGAATTTTTTCCTCCCAAACTACTGGCTGGCCTACGATGAAATTTACAGAACTTGTAAAGCACATGTAGACTTTCATTTGGCAAAAAAATGTAGTATTCCAAAAAAATTGACACCATAAGAAGATAAACCTGTCAACTAGAACCAAAGATATGATGTTTCCAAAAAAAGGTACAAAAAATTTCGAAGTCCCATATCTTCGCCATTTTTTCAAATTTTCAAAAAATATTTATTGTGGGTTTTCCACATAACTAGAGGACTGATTACACTGAGTTACACGCAGTTCCCATTCAAGCACGAAAACTCTTGTGGTCACTTGATATGGACTCCACCATTTCTCGCGTCAAGCTGTTAGTTAGATGTACACTTTAAATAATGGACAATACAAATAATGATGATTGGAGACTGGGTGTTTGGAACGCTAGATGTGTAAATGATCTTAAGGAAAAAAAAGTTGCGGGATTCAATGCGCGTAACGAAGTTTGATATTTTATGTGTACCTGAAACAAGCAAGAAGGGATTTGAGATAAGTAACACTGAAAATGGACTCGACCTATGGTCAGGAGTGAATAATGAATTATATTGCAGCCAAGGAGTTGGTTATGAATGAAAGAACAAAAATAGTATGTCAAAAAGTATAAATGTATCTCCTAGATTATTATGAACTGGAATGAAAGTGAAAACCAGAAGGCTATTTATTTTTAGCATGATATGCTCCAGTTGACGGTGACAGTAATGATGTAAAAGGTATCTTCTGGCACTCGTTGAATGATATTCTAGGTACTTGCGATCATGGAGAGAGAATCATCCTAATCAGAAATATGAATAACTGAGTTGGTATTCAACGAAGAGGTACGGACGGGGTACTTGGTCATTTTGGAGACTCGAAAACGAACGGTAACGGATAGAAATTGATAAGCTTATGCTTAGAAGAAGGCTCGTTTATTATGAATACTTGGTACATGCATAAAATGATCCACATGTACACTCGGTGCAGAGGTAAAAGCCACAATATGATAGACTTCGTTGTAGCAGATGAGAGATTGAGAAGGCTAGTAAGAGATACAAGGGTCATGAGAGGCTCTGAATGTGAAACGGAGCACTTCCTCATAGTTTGAAAAATAAATGTAGGTCAAGGATGGAGAAAAAGAAGAATTAATAATAAGTTAAAGCAGACGCGAACTAAGATATAGAATTTGCAGAAGACAGAAGTACAAAAAGTATATCGCAAGAAGCAGAATAAATATTTAGAACATCGTAAAGAAGACTGGACTAAAAAACAATTATAGGGGTAAAAACAGAAAATCAAACATATTAGTCAAAGAAAGCAAGAATAAAATCGAAGCGGAAGAAGATAAAAAATGTAAAACAATTTCGAAGCAAATAAAAAATTATTTTGGAAATGGTTCAAGAAGATCAGGAAAGGAAATACTAGCACTGAATTATTCGGAATTAGGAATGCTGATGGTAAAATAGTATGGGATACGGACAAAGTGAAAAAATGTGTGAGTGATTTTTTCAAGAAATCGCATGGAGGTCAGGCTATGGAGCATATTAACAACTGTGTGACAGAAGCAGATACGTTAGACAATCCGTCATAGGAGGCAAAATAAAAATCGACATCCGCGACCTTATATCCGCAATAAGAAAATTAAAGGATGTTCAGGCTGCTGGTGAGGATAGCATCACTGCTGATTTGCTTTAAGAGCGGTGGCAGATATTTGTTTGTGTAGCTGAGCGAATTTATGAAGATGTTTGCTAAGAACGGTGAAGTTCAAAATGATTGCAGAAAGGCGATTATCGTTCCACTCTGCAAGCGAAAGGGTGATAAAGGTGACTGTACTAATTATAGAGCGATCAGCTTACTAAGCATGATAGCCAAAATATTCACCAAAAAACATATTCATAAGGTCATGGGGAAAGATCTGAAGAAAGGATCTGGGGGAGTTAATTTTTTGCTTCTTAAAGCAATGAAAGCAATACATAATGGTAGTGAAGCAAGTGTAAGTGTATATGGACAAATGACCGATTGGTTTGATATTAAGCAGGGCGTTAGGCAAGGCTGCGTTATGTCCTCCTGGTTGTTCTATATATGTATGAAGAAATGTCTACGAAAGGCTTTCTTAGATAAAGAAGTTGTTGATCTCGGGACATGAGAAGTGCGTGTTCTGACGTTTGCAGATTATAAGATTGTTACGGCAGAATCAGTCGATGATTTGCAGAGAATGATGAGCAGACTGAATGAGAAAATAGTTTGCAACATTGCCTTGAACGAAGAGAGAATAGAATAATTTGATTCTGTGCTGTATGGTAGCCAGACATGGGCGTATCATGACAAAGATTGGAGTAAAGTGAAAGCGGTTGGCATGCAATTCCTGCAGAACATATGTGGTAAAATGATAATGGATAAAGTCCGTAATGAGTGGGTTCTCAATAAATGTGGTGTAGAAGAGATATAAAGAGTCGTAGAAACACAAGAACTTGCATGAATAGATGTATGCATGTAAAGGAAGCAAAAGATGTATGTAAGAATAGGAATGTGTGGAGAACAATCGTTTATAAGAAGAAGAGTGATGCGTGAAACGAAAGGTTTTGGATAAACATGGGCCCTATTCAAGAGCTTTACTTAGTGGACGTGGTTGTGCCAAAGAGTAAGGATCTTTCTGTGGGTTTATCAGTCAGCTTAAGTGTCATTCTATATAAAGTATTAAAGATAGAATCATTAGCGTGCGGAGTAGGATTCTGATGTCCTAGTGAAAAAGGTTGCTATCTACAGTTTGCCGTAAGAGATATTTTTCGGCATTCCTCAAGGCGACAATATTCCTAACGGCAGAATATATAGATAGCAACTTTCTTCATCAGGACGACAAAATTTCTATGGGTATGAAGTTTTATTATAAATTTTGTTCTTGGAGGTGGGGAGATGTTGCCGCTTTTCTTTATTACTCAAACAAGCTGTCAAAAATCTAATTCAAAGTTTTTCCATATTTAATAAAATCACAAGGATCGCAAAAATAACTACATTTCAAAGTTTAATACAACATTTTTTTGCGACTTGAGTATCGATTGTATAGTAGCAACGTTAGAAAAATAAATTTACTATTATATTTTACGACAGCGCCAGTGCCAGCGCTATTTATTGTTGCTTGAGTTAATTAAACTTGAGCAAAATGGCGATTCCACGTGTATCACTTGCTTTTTACGAGGTGGTGTAAAATAAGTTGGAGTTCGTTTACAATAGTCCAAGCTATTTCAGAGAAGATTTATAAGCAAGAACAATGTCTCATTTGTATTTTTTGTTACCGATTGCTCTATTTCAATTTGCTCACAATTGTTTGATTTTAACTGTTCTGAAATTTATCTGCAATGCATCTTATCTTTCATTTTTTCTGTGATAATGAAGAGGAGATAAAAATTCACCAATAAAAGTAGCCAACTTGTGTGTAGTAGAAACTAATTTTTATATTTCAAATTACAATCCATATTGAATTTAACTTATTCCTTTCTCTTTTACGTGTGTGAATCATGTGGATGAATTGTAGCTTCACGAAACTCCATGTGTGGAATTTCCTCAGGTCGGCGCCCGAAAGGAATTCGATCATAATCTGGTAACATGGATGGGAGGTACACCCTGCCAACCTCGCCTGTAGATATTGCAACTAAACGGCGTCCAACGTCACGTACACGGCAGAGCTTATCATGCATGACTACTCCAAGCATTAAACCTCCATATACTCCTACAGAATATGATCCTGGTTCTAGCCGATGAGTTTGTCCTTCATAATCGTAATAACGAAAATCAGGAGTAAGCACAGGTAAACGATTCCGAGGCGGTGAAGGAGGATGTTCCATCGAAACATGAGGAGGACTATCAACTGGTATCAACACCTCTTGTGAACTTAATTCTGTAAGCAGAAATATAAATAGATAAATTTCGATTTATATGCATGATAATTAATTTAATTTAAGCAATAGTTGATCTGCTATAGGTGATAATGAATCAAATAAAAGTTGCTCATGTTTGAATTATTTTAAATATAGTTTTATCATCAGAAAGATTTTGATTCCTTATTCCTGTCAATTTTTTTCTACTGTATTTTCTCTTCATTACAGTAGAAGGTAAATTGAATTTCGAAACAAACGTCAACAAGTCCAAACCTAAGTAGCGTTTTTGAAGTAACAACGTTTGAAGCATTAATCCGTCATTATTTTTTCTGCGTCTTTAGTATCGAATATAAAGCAGCAACGCTTGAGAGATTAAATAGATAAATAAATTAAATTATCAAACTAAATAGTTTAAATCTCGAAGAGAAATGAAGAAAGACTTATGGAAGATAATACGATCCTTCCATGACATTTATACATTGCCTGGTGACTCTTTACATTTTACTAAATTAACAACACATTCTATCCGAACAACAGACAACATATTTTTTCACGAGAAACCGTATAGCCGCAGAAGTAAACCGAGAAGGAGGAGCTGCTTCAGATGGTTTTGCGTTATCTGAGACCCTTTGAAGAGTGTTGGATGCTCAGTGAGAGCCGCGGTTAGCGGGCTTTCTGTTTCTGGGAACCATTACGGGTTTTCATCTTAACTGGTGGCTTCCCTTATTATTGAGATCCTCCCCTGCATGCGGGACTCTTCAGGGGTGCTCTTTATTGCCCTAGCTACTCGTGGATCCACTTTGGATGATAAAATAAAAACAAACACCAATAATGAGGGCTCCTCTGCCAAGTTAACTTGGTTGAAAAGGAGATGACTCGGCTGTCTGTTAGGAGGAAAAACCGCAGTGCTTCCCATTAATAGAAATCCTGCGAGGGGCGCGGCCCCAGATTCGACGACATCTTCCTCAGGTCGGGAGCTATCGTAGTGCAGGCTGCCGAAATCTGGTGGAGGGCTTAGCTAGTGGAGAGGACATCAATGTTTAGGCTCAAGGAGGGACTAAACTTGATGATCCAGTGGACTGAGTGCCTTCAAAAGTTCCGCAGAATGACCGTACAGATCCCCGGTACCTCCGAGGAGCCGACGATAGTTCAGGGGTGCCTAACCAGGTAACATACAACGTGATACTGATATGATTGCAGTGTAACGGGCGATGAGTTGAAATAATATGATTATGATATCTTAGTCAGTATCCAATAACAAGATAATCATGTCAGGATCTCAGCATTGGCTAAACCTCAGTCCATGTCTTCCATGCCATCGGCATGGAAGGACGGCAGAGTGGTCTTCATTTCCAAACCAGGGAAGGAAAGTGCACAGCTGCTAAAGATTTAAGGCTCACGGTGGCAATAGGCTACATGCTCTGCGGAGAGCCCCTAAGCATTGCGATAACTGCCGGGATGGCTTGAGCGATGGGCCGCCTAACAAGAGCGGATAGATGGACTTTGGAGGTCAAGTACACTAGGCTGCCAAGTGACATCATTTCCAGTTCTAGAAATGAGACAAGATAAAATAATAAGGTGCTAAAACTTCACCAGGGCCTTCTGCGTCTTCATCTCTAGCAAGGATGTGTGAAAATCAAATAGAAATCCACTTCTCCAAGAGGAAATCTGGTACACAGATGGTTCCAAAGGAGAAGGAAGGGTCAGGAGCATGGATCTTTGACAGCGCGAGAAGGAGGTGGATGGGAATTTCAATTGGTCAACATGCCACCGTCTTTCAGGCGGAGGTCCTGGCTGTCCTTCGCTGCGCTGAGACAGTAATATAGGGAAACGCTGCTGGCAAACGGATTACAATCTGCTCAGACAGCCAAGCAACATTAACTGCAGCTAGAAAACCGGACATAACATCGAAGCTGGTTTGGGAATGCAAAATGACATTAAACCAACCAGCAGAAAAGAATAACTTTAGCTTCATAAGGATTCCTGGTAACACAGGGATTGAAGGCAACGAAAGAAAGGACCAGCTGGCGAAGAGCGGCATAGGAAGTCAATACATAAGCCTAGAACCGGTACTGGGAATAGCTTCTTGCTGCATCGGATCGGCCATCAAGGAATGCGTCTGGACAAAGCACAGAGAGTACTGGAAACAAACCTAAGGTTGCCGACAGACAAGATCTTTCGCTTCCTTTACAGCCATACACCTTTTCATGCAAGCTCTTGTTTTTCTACGACTCTTTATATTTCTTCGCATTGGAGTCTCATTCACACATTCCAACTATTCCTTCTTCAGTCTACCTCTGGGTGTACACTACAATTCTCCTTACCTAAATACCTTTGACCAAACAATCTTAGCAAATTTCTTTTACTTTTGTCAATCAATGATTCTTCTACACCACATTCTTTGAGAATCCACTAATTACTGAGTTTGTCCATTAGCGTTTTACCGCACATATTCGGCAGGAATTGCATCTTAATCGCGTTCGCTTCATCCCTATCCTTTTCTTGATATGTCCAGGTCTCGCTACCATACAGCACAGTGGGTGCAAGCACATAATCATAAATTGCAATCATAGCTTTATTCGTTACATTTTTACTTCGAGTAATAGCTCGTATACTGCCGATAATCTTTCTACCCTGGTTTTATACGTCTGGATATCTCTGCATCTATACTTCCGTTAGCAATTAATAAACTTCCAAGATACATGAGATCATCAACTTGTTCTATCCTCTCTTCATTAAAGGCAATGTTGCATACTGTTTTCTCACCCCTTCTGTCTCGAGATCAAAACCTTCTTCGTCTAACAGAGACATTCTTAGAAATTTGTCCATGTACGAGTATATATTGAACATCCTGGAGGACATAACGCAGCCTTGCCTAATGCCCTGCTTAATATCAAACCAATCGATGAGTTGTCCATTTACTCTTACACTTGGCTTACTACCTTTATGTATTACTTGTATTGATTTTAGAGACCAAGCATTTACTCCATACTCTTTCAGGACTTCCCAGAGTTCAGATCTATTCAGCTTATAGAAAGTTTTTCCCAGATCAACAACTGCACAGAAAACTCTTTTGTCAACTGTCGAACTTCTTTCTATGATCTGTCTCAAGCTGAATATCTAATCCGCACATGACCTCCCTGGCATAAATCCACATTGGACTTCCCAGATCCTTTCCTCAGTTATTCCCATGACCTTATCAATAAGTCTTTCGTTAAATATTTTGCCCATGGTACTTAGTAGGCTATAGCTCTAGAATGAGTACAGTCACCTTTATCTACCTTTCCTTTGTAAGGTGGGATGATAATCGTCTTTCTACAATCAGTTGGAACTTCACTATTTACAGCATACATATTCATAAATTCGCTGAGCCACACAAACAAATATTGGCCACCACTTTTAAACATCTCAGCGGTAGTGCCAGTCACACCAGTAGCCTTAATATCCTTTAGTTTCTTAATCACGGGTAAAATGTCGTCGATATCGATTCTTCTTCCGTCACCTACAACAGGGTTGTCTAATGTATCCTCTACAGTGTCATGGTGGTTGTGCTCTATAGCTTGACCTCCATACGAGTTCTTGAAAAAATTACTTATACAGACTTTAACTTTGTCCGAACCCCACACCATTTCACCATCAGCATTCTCAAGACAGACTAATTCATTGCTAGTACTTCCTTTCTTGATTTTCTCAACCCATTTCCAAAATGGCTTCGAAATTTTTCTCGCATTTTTTATCTTCTTTCGCTTTGATTTTATCCTTGCTTTCTTCGAATAGTATCTTGGCTTTTCTGTTTTGATCCCTATAATCATTTTTTAATCTAGTCCTTTCCTCTCCGCTGAGACCGTTGATATTCAACTTCCTCGAGTATCCTTGCTTTTTCTCGTTCACCGCCACGCGGACTTTATCATTCCTCTAAGCATCTCTAGCCTTCCTATAGCCGCAGTACCGCACCCTTCAGATGCAGTCTTGAAGATGCTATCCCGTAGTATTATCCATGCGCCCTTTACATTATCATTGCCTAATTCCATTTTCCAATCTTTTTCGTAATGTCCTAAATATTTATTCAGCTTTTCACGGTATACCAATTGCACTTCTGGTTTCTGCAAATTCTCTATCTCAACTCACGTCTTCTTTAACCTATTATTAATTCTTCTTTCTCTCTATCCTTGTCCTAGCATCATTTTTGAAATTATGAGGTAGTGATCAAGAAGAAACAGAGAGAAATGAATTTTATTACTTAAAGCATTTACCTGTAAAGAAGAAAATAGGTGTGAAATTTATTGCATCTTATTTCAAACAAAGAAAATTTGCATTTTTTTTTTTTTTTTTTTTTTTTTTATGAGGAGGAAAAAGGGCAAAATCTTTTAAAGACGTAGTGTTGGAGTCTCC
>JAUMHM010083233.1:0-13514 GCA_032362435.1 Melikaiella ostensackeni
GGAGGTCCCAGTCGTCGCTGCGGAGCGACAGTTTCAAACTTCCCATTAAAGAGCAAGGTTCGTGAAGGCATACTTGGATTCACAGCGAAGTCAACCTCGTCCCCTGGATCCATAACACCCTTCAGTCTTGAGGGAGGAATTTTATAACACTACCTCTAAGTTTTGCTATCGGTTTCTTCTAACGAAAAGCGATATTTTAGACTCAGAGCAAAGTTGTATTCTGTGTACTGGATCATACAAATATTTATCTTCACGAGCGTTCTTGGATAGTCTACGCGAAGTTTAGCGACGCCTAATAGACGCTTTTCTTACAAAGAGTCCCGAGTGACCAATAAATAAAGATTCTACCCTGACATTGTGTATGTTGAATATTTCATAATTGTGTAGTGAATTTTATTCGACTGGCTTATTCTCGAGCGGAGCGAGGTCCACCTCGTACACCGGTCCACAGAATAGTCTCAATAAAATAAAAGTGACAATTACGCGTTTACTATTTGTAATCAGACTCGAGTCCACTCGATCATCTGGTTAGTAAGTATTACTGGCCACTGAGCCACTTTTTCTCCAATTAAGCGATTACGGTAAAGGCAGGTGCGATCATCTGGCGTCGAAATCCTTAATATTTACGAAAGGATTTGAGCGAATTATTTATGTATATCATCATCCTATTAACTTGTACGTAGGATCCTTTGAGTCTCAATAATTATTTTATGCAGCCTATGCTGAGCTGCAATAAAGGACCATAAATCTCCTAAGAGAAGAGCGGAGTCCACTCCCAACTCTTGTCAAGACGGAGAATTCTGGTTTCCGCTAGTAGGCCCTTTTCTGTTATTTAAGAATCCCTACGCCAAGTTAAAGGATAACGGTTCAGTGTTGACCGGCAAACCTAAGCCTCGACTCAGCCCCAAATAGTTTCAAACAGAGTTTAAAGACCAGTATCTTTCAAAAGACCGTATTTCTCGACCCATCGGCTTTAAAGGGTTTCAGTTTCCGAGCAAAAGACTCGAAAATAGAAATATCGCAAAATTTAAAAGAGCAAGGACTCTTATAGTAATAGCGCTTGCTTGATAAAGAACTGTGTCGAATACCGCGTAATTGCGTTACTAAATTGTTGTGATGTAAATTGGAAGGTGATGGGATTTTTTTTATGAACCAAGAGGTTCAATAGAGTAGATTTACGTGTTTATCTAGCGATTTATTTTTAATTCGAGAGTGGCTTCTTAGCGTAGGTATAGCTCGATGTAAGAGTATTTTAAAATTTTATTATAGGGCATAGTTTATATAGCTGAATCATTTGTCGCGTGTAGTTTAGGGGTATACAGTATTCTCATACTAGATTACCTTGTAAAGAATTCACCTAGGAATTAGTAATACAAAATAAGAGAAAACTCATGTATAAGATCTGATTTAATTTGCAATAAAGATTTTAACTTAGGGACATAGGACATATTGATGTACCGATGTTCTCTCTCTTTCTCTATAATAGAAGAGGATAACTCTAATCTAATTTACCAAAGAACATAAAATTGTATACGTGAGGGTGCAGTCCTGATAAAAGTCACGTAGATCAGGTTTACGTGATAAACTTCCGTACGCAGGGCCTACATGACCAGAGTTCCTATTGGTCAGACTCAACGCCGGGGACTTGAGCTTGGCTCTCCCGCTCTAATGCTACCCTTGCACGTAAGCCAAAAAACGCAAGGTTATAAATGTATGTGGGTCAGGGCGAAACGGCAGATCCTTTTTACTCGTGAAACCCTTAACCCGCGAAACTCGTGAGTTGATTTGGAATATTTTCTAGCTGGGATTCAGAAAATATTTCAAAAGCCTTCAAGCTCCGCGCAGCTTCGCGGCGAATTCAAATGAGATCAATCTAGGATATTTTGTTATCTTAGGAAAATTTGTAATATCTAATACCGTTAGATAAAATAATAAACATTTTAGCTTGATTAAATATTTTGTGTGTGCTTTTTAAAGGATTATTGTTTAGTTTAGTGAATGATGGTTAGCGTTTAAAATAAAATAAAACAAATCTTCTTATTCACCGTTTAATCTCTTTTCCTTCAATTAAAATTAAGTGTAAATTCGTGGTAGTCGATTTTTAAATTTACGCAAATCAGCAGCGAACCACCAGAGGAGGACTCAGCCAATCAACGTTGGGGTGAATCCCATCTCCATTGGCTCCAGAGGGCAGGACGTAACATTTGGTAACAGCGGAGTGGGATGCTGTACCGCGAAAAATACGAAAAATAAATAAAAAGTTTCAAGCGCCTCAATCTCTTCGAGTATAAATTGATAATCTTGGGTCGATTATATTTAACGCCCAAGACCCGTGAGTACGAGAATTGGAAGAGGTTCAGCAAAAGCTTGAACCACCAAGAGTTCACACACCGGACTCGTGATATTAGAAAAAAAAAATTTCAAGCGCCTCAATCTTTTCCAAGTACTGACGGATAACCCTGGGACGGTCACATGAAGGTCAAGGGCCCGCTCGCATGAGAATTTGAGAGAGGTAGAGTTCAAACTTGAACAGGAAGCAGACCCCGGACCCGCGAAGGATTACGGCACCGGGGGATCCGCCCGGGAAGGGTTGTGGCAACGTGGGGCCGGCCCACAAGAGGGTTACGGCACCGAGGAACTAGAAGGAAGCTGGAGGACATTGTAGAACCTGACAGAACCTCCTCATAGCCATTGAACTTAGGGACGAAAAAAAGATTATTAAAAAAAGTGATTTGCGAAGCTAACTCTCTATGTGTAAACAAAAATAGTGAAAGAGAAGGCTGAGCCATTCAGTGAAATAATCAAAATAATAAGAAACAACAGCTGTACTGTTAAAGTAGCAAGTTTAATTCGAATATATATTGTACCATTTTCAGATCTCAAGGTTGATATTTCCAAAACATGTATTATTCAATGAAATTTGACAAGGATTTATTTAGTGATTAATATTTCTCGAAGATTTCTTATTGATTGCAAATTTTCCAGAGATTTGTTTTTTTATTGTCACGTACAAATAATAAATAATAGAGAAATTATTGAATCGCGCTGTCTAGTAATCAGGGTAGGGAATTTCCCTCTTTTAATTTCAATATTGATACGCGCGGGGGTGGGGGACTCCGCGGAACTGAAGTGAGTGAAGTGAGCGGAAAATAAGAGAAATTTATTTTATAGTGAGTGAAGAACGAAGAAAAAGAACGATTCGAAAAAAAGTAAATAAATAATTAAATAAGTGAGAAAAGTGAGAATAAAGATGAAAAATAAAAGAAAAGGCGGACTTCCAACCGACAGAGCTGGGGGAGGGTGGTATTGGCCACAGATGCTACCCCGCCGGACTCCGTCGCCGAGGGAAGAGGGTAAGTAGCCCCCTTTTAAATCAGTGTTTTGAATTTCTTTTTTTTTTTAAATAAAATCTTCATGTTTGAAAATTCAACTTTTTATAGAAAATTCGTCCCTTCGTTTTAGAATTCGTTTCTTTTGGCGGAGATCTCATCATTTTTAGTTAAAAACGCAACTTTTTGATTTTAAATTAATATATTTCTGTTGTGGATTCAACTCTATGATTTGAAATTCATGTATTTTGTTGAAAATATGTCTCCTTTTGTGCAAAATTAATCTTTTCAGTTAAAAATGTAATTGTTTGGTTATAATCCATTCCAGTTATGGATTCAACTAATTTGTAGAAAATTAATCTTTTTCGAATAGAGATTTATCATTTAAGTTGATGAATTATTTCGTTGGTTGAAAATTTAATTATTATGTTAAAAATTTGTTTCTTTTTGATGAAAGAGTATCCTTTTGAATTGAAAATTCAACTATATAAGTTTGAAAGTCATGTACTTTGTTGAAAATTCGCCTCTCTTGGTTGAATTCAATTATTTTAGATTTGAAGTTAGAATTATTTTTGGTTGAAAAGTCAACTATTACCTTTTTTTGTTGAGAATTCATATTCTTTGTTTGAAAATTAAACTAGTTGATTGAAAAAGGGACTACTTTGTTGAGAAAAAAATCATTTTTTTGTCGAACCTTCATCACTTAAGTTGAAAATTCATCTTTCTAGTTGAAAATTTAAGTATTTCCTAGAAAATTATTTTTTTCAGTGAGTAATCAATTTTTTAACTAAAAATTTAACTATTCCATTTTTGATTGAAATTTTTTTTTTCCTAATTTTATTTGAGAATTCGACTATTTGGTTGAAAATATATGTATTCGTTAAAAATTCATCTGTTTTGGGTTGAAAGTGGAATTATTTTGTTTAAAATTTGTTTCTTTTCGATGAAAGACTATTCTTTTGAATTGAAAATTCAACTACATAGTTTGAAAGTCATGTACTTTGTTGAAAATTCGCCTCTCTTGTTTGAATTCAAATATTTTAGATTTAATATTAAAATCATTTTTGGTTGAAAAATCAACTATTACCTTTTTTTGTTGAAGATTCGTATTCTTTGTTTGAAAATTAAACTAGTTGATTGAAAAGGGGACTACTCTGTTAAAAAAAAAGTTCATCCTTTTTTTTGTTAAGAGTTAACCTTTCTAACTGAAAAGACTTTCTTGGTTGAAAATTCAACTCTTATTGAATTTTCGTCCTTCTGATCTTGAAATTCATCTCTTTTGGTAGAAATTTAAACTTTTTGGTTAAAAATACAATTCTTTTATTCAAAAAAAAAATGTTGTTTCAAACTGCTTGGTTAAAAGTGGAGCTGGTTAGTTGAAAATTCATTTTTTTAAGGCTGAGAATTCAGCTGTTTTATAGAAATACGTTTATTGATCGAGCTAAACTGTTTCTGATTTAAGACTAAAATCTTTTTTTCGTTGAAATACCAATCATTACACTTTTCGTGGCGTGAATTCATTCCTTCATTCATTTTGGTTGAAAATCGATCTTCATCAATTAAAAATTCAAGTGTTTGTTGAAAATTTGTCATTATTGGTAGAAAATTAATCTTCTTGGTTGAAAATGTATTCTTTTAGTTAAAAATTCAACAATTTTATTAAAAAGTCATATTTTTCCAAAAATAGATTCAATTGTTTTGTTGGAAATTCAACTATTTGGTTGAAAGTTGAACTGCTGTGTTTAAAATGTGTTTTTCTTTGGCAAAAGATCAATCACTTTTGTTAAAAATTCATCTCTGGTTGAAATTCCAACTGTTATTGGTTGAGATTTCATTCTTTTTAGTGGAAAATTAATACGTTTGGTTGAAAGTTGCTCTATTTTGTAGAAAATTAATCTTCTTCATTGAGAATTCAACAATTTTGTTGTGATGTCATTTTTCTTGGTTAAAAATGTAACTATTCTGTTTAAAGCTCACCTTCTTGGCTTGAAATTTTAATCATCTGTTTGATTTCATTTCTCTCTTGACTACGAATTCAACTATTTTGATGAAAATTATGTTTTTGTTGAATATAACTGATTTTTGAAGATCAAAAGTTGAATAAACCAAACTTTTGGGGGAAAATAAGCTTTATTCTTTCTCCCGTGTGTTCCCGTATATTAATTAGATTATTAAGATTATTCACCGGATAATCACAAGTTAACCGCGAGGGTAAGTAAATTATTCAATTTATACACATCACGAAACTCACGTGTTACAATATATATATATATATATATATTTTACTGATATTCCTTCTGTCGAAAATTAATTTTTATCAATTGAAAATTTACCTATGACGTTTTTGGTTGAGAATTGATCTTTTGTAGCTTAGAATCCGTATGATTTATAGATTCTTCGTGGATCTCCCGGCATGGGTCCCGGCGCCAGCGCGGGGACCTTTAACGACGAGGTGGCCCTTTGACGGGTCATTGGGCGTTTGGCCCTCCGACCCATTGCTTCGCGGCCCCCTCCGTCCTTACTCAAGGGCAAAGTGGTACCAAGAGTATTCTTGAAACGAGCGGGGCCACCGCTGGATGCGAAGGGGCCAGTGGGCCGTCCTAATTTTTTTTCTGCTTAGCCCCTCTCCTTTTGTAGGATATTTGATATTCACCCAATTTCCCTTTTGTTTCCTTTCAGGAAAATTATCTCCACCCAGCGACGGCAAGAACATAAATTTCATTTTTTCTCAACATTCCTACATTCAATTCACAAAATAAATACCTTTTTTGAAACAGACTTCCAGGTTCTCTTTTTCTTCTTAAAGTGATACTTTAGAAGTTAAATCAGGTGAATTTTGAGCCTTTTCAATCAAAAAATAAAAAAGATATGAATTCTTTTGTGAAATCACCATTTTTTTCGTTTTTTTTTCTATCTCAATTTTTGCATCATACTTAAAAAAGATTTTCAAACATATAACCATGATATTTTGGAAAAGTAAGCTCTGAACAAATTACAAAAAAAAGCAATTTAAAATATTAAGCGGTTCATTTACAATAATAAATTTTTTCGTTGGGGTGCAGGTGGTCCCAGTGTGCCGGACATGTCTCCCCACGGAAGTGTACCGAATAAGGGTTAAATAAAAAAAATGAATTATAATTTTAATATAATTTAATTCAAATTTAATTTATTGGCGCATTTGAAAGATGCAGAGTTAACACTTAAAATTTTGAGTACGCCTGCGATATCGTCTATAAACCAAGTAAAATTAACACTAATGCAGATGCCTTATCCAGAATCCCTCATGATTTAGAAGAAGAAGAGGTCTCTCTCCCTGTAACGTTGGTGGGTGGTCATGTTCTGGAGTGCGCGAACTCTTTCCATGTCCGTCTATTATCGGACTAGGACGATGAGAGCTCTGATATGGAAGCTTGTGTACAAGCATTGTTAGGACGGATTTTTCTGAGGGAGATGAACCCTGAAGCTAGAATTTAAGGCAATGATAGTCCTGCCTTGGTTGATGGAGATAATGATGATTTTGTCTTGAAAATGAGGCGATGCTGCCGTCTCAAATAAAGCCACTTGGAAAACGGGTTCAACAGGTTAATACTGAGCGGCCGTGGAATTTCGCTGAGTGGCTATATTAGGTAACCCGTAAAACGTGCAAAATTAAGATATACTCAGCCCATTTTGTTTTTCGACCTCATTCTAGCGAAGAAAATCGAAGGACTTGCGGAAAAAGCTACCAGGTATCAACTTATTAGTTCATATGAAGATTTACACGACTCATTTAGACAAAATTTAAAATGAACAGGCTCAGTTGTAGCACTAAAGAGTAGATTAGAATCCTTGTAAACAAGGACCAACGGAAATCGTACAAAATTTCACACTACAATTTAGACAGATAACAAACGAATTGAACTATGCAGTCCAAAGAAACCACTCCAGTCTCATTGTAAGAAGATGAAGAATTGAGATGGAAGAACAAGAAGGCATGAATAGATATCTCCTAAGCCTAAGAAAGGAAATCGGACTACAGGTACGATTATTAAAACCGAACACTGTAGCAGAAACTCAAAACCAAGCAACTCAAATACTATTTATTTATTTAATATTCATTCAATTACTATTTATATTATTATAATTAATCATTTTCAATTACGAATTTTTATATTTATAGGGGAAAAAGATGAGACAAAAAAGGAGCTGCAAATTCACCAAAAGTGAAAAAATACTTTTTTGGGCATCATGGAGAAATTTAAACATATAATCGAGTGCGAACGAACGGACGCTATAAAAAGCAAATCGAAAAAGTATGAGCAAAAGTATAATTATGTTGCAAATTAGTTTTTTTCAGTTGAAAACTAATTTCTTCAACTGACGACTGACGACAAATTTTCTTAAATAAGATGTTTTGGTACCTTGTGACGTTTATCCGAAAATTTCATTATTTTTTTGATATAATTTTATAACAAGAGTTTATAACAAATTTTTCTATCTTTTTTGGTTCAACAATTTTTGGCTTTTCACTACTACTAACGTCCACAATTAGTCTTATTTCCGAAAACGCAAGTTTATATTTGAAAAATTATGGTAATTGATGTATAAAGCGATTAAGGTTAAAGTTATAGTCTGTATATTTAATGATGATTTTTCTCATCAAATTATAGTTTCTGGTCCTGATTTAATACAACTTACTATACATTCTATAATAAGCAAAATTTTGTTCGTCATCATCTTATTATCTTTCAGGTTTTGGGAATGCACTAGAATGAAGATGATCTTTCGTATAGATATCTTCATTTTTCTAATTTCTATTCTTGAAAAAGTCAAAATTTATTGTCAATAGATTACAATGCAATACAAAATTTTATCATTTTCTTCATAATTTTGTGATTCTTATAGATTTTCGTGTACTGAAATTAAGGTAATTATTATTTTTCTAATATATATTCTTGAAAGTCGAAATTTATTATCTATAGATTACAACGCAATAAAAATTTGTTTTCAGAAGTGAATATAAATGAAAAGGTGCTGCTGGAGGAGCTTCATTTTATAATGAATTAGAACAGCGATAAAAGTTCCTCTTTCACACATTAACAATAGTTATGTATTAAAAGAAGAACTGAAATTAGTTTCAATTGATAATGACCACGTTCTTTTGTCTTTGAAAGTCAGCTCATTATTTACAAACATTTCGTGTTACCTAGTTCTTGAAAGTCTTGATAAAAGATACCATGGCATTGAATCGATAAGTGAAATACCTTTTGATCAAATCAGAACTTGTACAAGAATTTAATTTGACAACACTTACAGGTATTTCGTTTTTGGTGGCACCGTATACCAGCTAACTGAGGGAACACGAATGGGTTCTCCTATTTCACCTTTATTCGCAGACATTGTGATGGATGACTTGGAAACTAGTTTTTTGAAAAAGTTAAAAGAGACTTATGGTTGTGTTCCACTTTTTTACTATCGTTATGTGGACGACACCATTTTATGTGCCAAGAGAAATCACAACGACTTTGTCATTGATGCCTTCAATTCATATAATCCAAATCGTCAATTTACTTTTGAATTATAGGACAAAAATAGCATTAACTTTTTGGACTTGACCCTAATTTGAGCCGCCAACATCAATATTACAAATTGGTATCAGAAAAAGACTTCACCTGACAGAACCATTAATTATTTTTCAAGTCATCCAAAACAAATGAAAAGAAACATCGTATTTAATTTGGTTGATAGGGCTGTGAAATTATCTCATAAGCGATTTCATACAGATAATCTACAAATTTTTATGCAAATCTTATTAGAAAATGATTATCCTTCTGAGTTTATCAAAAAACAAATAAAATTTCTTCATGAAGAAAACTAAATATGCAACATACACCATAGACAAACATGCTCCGTAACAATTAAGTTTGTATAATCCCATGCAAAGACTGGAAGGGTTTTTGACTGACACATCAAAGGTGCTCAAAATTCCATTAAAAACTATGTTCTCCGGATGTCAGGAGATTGATCAGCTGAATTTAGCAAACTAGCTTTTGAAAATAAGACACAATAACACAGCACTGATACACTCACTGTTTCAATATTCACACTCTGGATCACTGTTGGTACCCTATCTCGTTCCAATAAAGTCCGTTCGATTTTAAAACTGGTTGGGTTGAACCAGACTGGAAATGAAGAAAGTTGTTTTAGCAAACAAGTTAGGAAATTAGACATGAAGAACATCAAGTATTTCTTCTCTAGGATCAAATCTACCATTCTAAGCAGCAATAGTTTCATAGAAGAAGTTTGCAAATCATCAGAAGTTATGTTTTACAAGTTCTGTGACTAGCAAAAATTCAGCCCTCGATGTGTATTCTCAACGATTGTTTCTGATTGCTTACACATATTTTCTGGATCTTGAATTAGTCACAGGACGATATACTCCTCCACCTGAAGAACAGATCATTTTCAAGGACCAAGAATCACTAACTGACTTGGATTCTATTCTAATTATCATTCAAAGTTACAAGATTTCAACACATCTTCATGAATTAAAAAAAAAGGAGGGGATGTTATTCCCTGTATATTGAGGCACGAACAGCTATAAAAACATTATTGGAGACTCTTGCTTGGATGAAAGCCACCGGGAGCGGAAAAAATGTGTTACAATTCATCTCTCGTCAAGTTGGAGCTAGGATGGAGGGATTAGAATCCATTGTTAGAGGAATAGCTCCAGGCACCTCTGAAGGAAGAATTGATCATCGATTTGGTAGTCCAGGAATGGCCATGTGGGCATTTGCTACTTCAACCTAGGATTTGAAGCGAGCTTCTTTCCCAAAGTGGGAGAGAAATCCACACAATTTTCCTACACGACTGAGTATCCCAACCAAGGACTCTTCCACAAGCGCAGGCATTTTATGCTGTTCTTGAATATCCTGCCCGAGCAGTATCTGAACAGTTCTCCTAAGCGAACGAGACCCTGCAAAAAAGAAAAGCAGGGATCTCTCTACTTGAAGAAATCTTTCTACCTCATGAGCGAATAATGACTTTTCCAAAAATTAAAATTACTTCATATTGAATGAGAAGTTAATGGGATTTAAATATTATATCAACATAAAAGCGTTAATCGTTTAATAAAAAAAAAAAAAATCAACGAGTAAATTAAAATAGAAGCTAGAATTAGTACCCAGAGGGCCAATGTAAGAGGTGGAAGATAAATAGGGATAGCTTAATGAATAATGAGAGGGATAAAATAGCATTAAACTAGGAATATTTTCCATGTATGTGAAAAGAAATTTAATAAAGAGACAAAACAGCATTAGGTTTGGAATAGTTTCCACTTACGTGAAGAAAGATCGATTTAAGAGGTAAATAGCTTAAGCCTAGGAATATTCTAAATATACGTGAAAAGAAGGTTAAAAAAACTAAATACCATAGGATATGCAATGGTTTCCACTTATATAAAAAGAGAGTAGTGATTAATAATAAGAGGGAAAATCCTATTTGATGTAGGAAAATTCAATCAAAAAATTATAGGTAATAAAAGAAAAAAAATTTATGTACACGTCGTCTTGATTCAAAATAAGCATATAACTGAAAGAAAGTGTGAGAGAATGAGTTTCTTTTCTCTCGTGCGTGTTAACTCACGACTCATACTAATCCTAAAGGGATAAATTGCGCTCCATAGTAGTATAGCTAGGCCGGTTCGGCGGCACCTCAGTCGGTAAAACAGTGACCGCCAATTTACGTACAATCGGTAACATGGCCGGTAAGTCAGGGAACTGGCATGTAATCTTATCGAAAGCTGAAACAAATTCCTAGTCAAAAAACAGGTTGCCAGAAACGTCCACATTCTACAGGACGTCGAGGGCGAACGAAAGAGAGGCCAATACCATGCTGACGACCTCAGAAAGTACCGCCGGCCAAAGTGTGGTAGAGGGGATGAGGAGAAATAGAGGGGTACTGAACTCGAAGGGCTCGAGAACCAACCACTAGCACCGAACAATAAACACCAGACCACGGTTTATCACCACGCGAACCAGGAGGGCGACACGACCAGCCAATACCAAGGTATCAGAAGTCAACGTGCCGAGGCTCCGCATACAATATCAAGGAATAGGCGTGGATAACCAGGACGAGGCAGGTGCAGAAGCACCACAATCCTCCACATCGGAATGCTCTAAGAATGATCAGGAGAAGAAGGGCAAGGAGAGTGAAGAAGCAGTAATCCACACATTTAAGCAAAAACACCAGGATACCATCGGTGACATGGAAGTGGAGATTTTACGAGAACTCACGGTGAACTCTTTAAAGATTGTGAACCCGCAGGAAGATTAAGTCACATCTATGGAGAAAAGGGAAGAGCTTGAAAGAAAGGAGAGAAGCGCGGCTGAGAAAAAGTGGCATCTCACTACCACATTGAGAACCACAGCTAAACCAATAAGAGGCCTATACGTGGTGAGAAAGAGCCGTCATGGCGCCCTCGTCAAACAAATTTTCCAAGCCCAGGACTTGAAGCCGGCTAAGCGCTTGAGGGCACAAGGAGAAAAGGAGAGCGACGGGGGATCCGCAGTAAAAATATCCAACGGCAAAAGCTAGGGACTCTTGCTGCCTCGAATCCTAAGGCCACTATTACTTGAGAAGCCGCGTAACAGCGAGCCCGAAGCTGCAAAGGAACCTACAAAAGTCAGTGGCCTATGAGGACCACCATTCCTCGAGTCCAAGGCCACCTGGGACATGTACAGACAATGGACCACAGCGCAAGGATGGCCTCTAACTCTAACTTTCACCTGTGAGTAAAATACGTTAAGATTTTGTCACTCCAACAATTGTGCTGTTTTTATGATGAGATGAGTTGCGTAACCCAGGAGAAAATGTTGAGCGCAGACTCCACAGTCTCCCACTGGACCTCGATCGAAAACAGTGGGAGGATGAGTCCCATAAAAAGAGACGCATGAGCTAAAAACACCGAGTTAGTTCCTTGCAGGCGTCCTGCAACGATCACATCGCAGAATACCTTGGAGGTGGCTAGGGATATCATTCTCTGGACTTGACCCATACTTCTCTCTATAGGACTCAAGTCTTGAGGGTGCTCAGGAAGTTCCTGGCATTCTGAACTTGCTCCTAAAAGCAATCTGAGTAATACGCATTCAGCAAGGACTGGCCATATAAATTGAGAGAAAGTCCAGAAATTTATTCTATTTGAAATTCCGAAGAGAATTTAAAAGAAAATACATTTTATTTTGACCTGTTTCTAACTATATTTCCACTGAAGCATAGAGCAAAGTCCGCTCCGTATCCTAGGCGAAGTAGTAGCATATAGCGAAAAGAAACGTCCTTTTAAATACAGTTGATCTCTTATGAACAGACGGGTGCTCAGTCCCCGATCAGGTCAAGAAAGCCTTCAACTTGTATTTCACGAGTAAAGTGTATCTCTCACTGAAAATATTTGACTTCGTTAATTCCTTAAAAGAAACGAAAGTAAAAGGGTCAAAAATCCCACAGAGATTCTCTCTCTTTTATACGCCATTGGCAACCTTCTCTCTCGTCGACCGTCTTCTGAGCGAGCGGAAATACAGTCAAATTTTGAAGAAAACCATTCGCAGGGAAAGCGTCCCTTTTAAAGTGCTATGCAACTGTATTTCAGGTCAGAGATTTGAGATTTGAAGAAAAAGATATCGATAAAGCATAGAATAGATGATAGGGCCCTTGATTTATATCAGCTAGCTCACGTTTTTATGAATAAATCTTGTATTCATACCGGAATCTTACTTTTTCTCTCATGCGACCCTTCCTCTAATTAAGACGTTATCACTAATTATTAAGATTAATTATAAAAATTAATCTAATTACTTAACCTCAAGCAATTAAGCAAAACGCAAGGATATATATATTATATATATATATTGTAACCTGTGGGTTACAGTTAAAGCCTCTTCTTAGGCAATTTGGCAAACATGTCAGAAAAAGGCTCGCTAGATTGCCAATCAACAGGGAGGAACGGGTCGCGCAGTCTCGCGAGTCCCCCACTAATCCCGTAAAAAGGAAGAGTATGGTACGGAACGGATACGAGATGCTGTGATAGCACTTGAACCAGGCTTTTGCATTTAGCGCCGCCATCGGTCGGTAGGTGAACTTCGGTTTGGAGCATACGTAACACGCGATGTACAACGGAGAATAACCTCGTTAAGACGGAGTGTAAACAAATGC
>JAUMHM010083234.1:0-13512 GCA_032362435.1 Melikaiella ostensackeni
ACCAACAACCGCGGGACTTGTTTAGTGCTTCTCTCTCCATTCCTTTCTTATTTAGGTGAACCTCTTCATTTTGCATCACTTAGGCTAGTGGGCGTATTCAGTTTTGAAAATCATTTTTTTTTCTATTGCCCTAGCGCAACAATCTCAACTTTATTTAAACAATGAGAAGGCAATATTCTAAAACTTGTAAATAGGCTACGTCACCTCTAGCATATCATAACGTTTTCACATGATAAGGGTTCAAAATGAAAAAAATAAAATTATCTACACGCTTATTCGCGTAATCTATTTTACCCTACACAACAGCATGCATGTGTACCTGATAAACGTTAAGTCGTTCACTTTACGACCACCGAGATTCCAATGTATTTCATTATTCAAACAGACATTTTCGTTTTTAATTAGGAAAAATTTCACTGATGTACATTTAGTGAAATGAAAAAAAAATATTTCTAGCAGTATACAGATATTCATTAGTTTATTATTTGATAGTACGGAGTGTTTATGCCTCCCGAATTCCGAGGTATTCTGGACAAACAGCCTACATGCAGTGGAACGGCTGTTCGTCCGGAAATGTATGACTGGTAATTTTTTGGCATTTAGGCTAATCTAAAAAATAATAATAATTTCCTATAAAGGAAATGATAAGATATTGTTCGTTGAGGGAATGCGAATAGTACTTTGAAAATTATTTTAAAACCGAAGGATTATTATTAAAATATACGTAGTGGATAGATCACCGGAAAATTATGCCGGATTTAAATTTTCTATTCCGGAAAATTTTTATCGTTCAATTTTCTACAGTTTTCTATTCAGGCAAACTCGATAGTACGATATAGGTGTCGAAAAAGTTTCAAAAGGGTTTCCGATAGGACTTTTTGATAGGAAAACGATTGCGAAACTCAAAAATCGGTATTTCGAATCATCCTGTAGGTACAATGACAAATCATAGAAGAGTGTTCGGTTACACTCGCCACACCTTCCAGGTTGTTGATATTTTTATTCAATTTAATATTTTAATTCAAATTTAAATTCAAAATGTTAAATAAACGAAAAAAATACGGGTACGTGAACGCCCTTAATCAGTGAACTATGGCTGATCTTTCAATCTTCAATAAACTAAAGCGGTAGTCATTCTTTCTCGCTTGCCTCTAAATTACTCGCATTCCTCTCACGAAAATTTATTTCATCAGCTGCTGTATACAAAATTATTATTTCAGTTTTCAGATTAACTAAAATCTTGCGAAATTGCTAGTTATATCGAATTCCGGGACTATTAGAAACGATAATTCCATAATTAACGCCTAGAAATCTGGATGAATAGCTGTTCCAAGACTGGTGGGCTATTCGCCTAGAATTCTGGACACCTAGACACAGCCGGGTGTGTGCTATAAATCATACAGGAAAATCCAATTTGGAAAATTTGTGCTTACCGTGACGAAAGTTTCGGATAAGATTTCATTCCGTACCAATCCAAATAATTCGAAAATCAGTATCCAACACAATTCGAAGCAAATTTGTAATCCTCTTCAATCCGTATTTCTCAATTTGAATAAATAGCAAATACAATCCAAGCGGACTTGAAAATATTATTCAATTTCTCGTTAAAGACGTTCAGCTTAAAATTGTACAGCTTATTGTTAGATGCTTCTATGTCAGTTCACAAACATCATTATTTTAAATAAAAATCTTGACATATTTAAATTTTTCTAATTTCTAATTGTACAATAATTCTCAATCAATCTGGATTGTAACGATTACCGAAGACGAAGCATGTGCGCTTCGATGCCTTTCGACTTTGGTAATCGTTACAATCCAGAATATAGAGGTTTTCGAAATAAATATTAAAAGTTATCAAAAAGCTTTTATGTTCGACTTTTACAAAACTTTTTGTAACGTCTCCTGAACATATTTTCTCCATGTAAAATTAAAAATATCTTAATATACAAAGTATTACTCAACGTGGAAATAATAAAATTGTTAAAACTTTTTAGTAACGCCAGAAGAGATTTAAAAACGTTTTTTTGTACGTATAAGTTTTTCAGAGGTATATAGCTCTTACAGAATGAATTTTATCGGAAAGATGCACAGAACTTTGACGCAAAGATTTGAAAAATAATCAAACTCATGACTTTCATAGAGATAAGAATATTTTTTTAAGTACAAGATTTTTGGCATTATCTAGTATTATGGAATTTTCCATGAGACTAACCGGTCAAGCATAACACTAGGGCTAGTATTACGGAAAATTCCATAATACTAGTACTGGGCGAGCTGGAAATAGGTTAATCTATCGGAAAATTCTGTAATAATAGACAGATCATAGATTTTTTCTATTTTTGAAACCTCGTATACCGATGTATTTTAATGCGCTAATTAAGAATATACCCATGAAAATGCCCGCCAATGTCATTTTAAAAAAACACTGTTTTTACATTCTCATCATAATGAGAAGGTATTGGTTTTATGTGAAAATCGGCTTTCGCGGATTTCATAAAGTCTCGATATTTCGAGGCCTCCTGAATCTGAAAAAACAGGTTTTAAAATGGTATCTGTCTGTTAGTTCTGGTTTTAACCAGCGAAAAAAATACTAAAAAATTAAAAATTCTATTTTGCGGTCAAAGTATGTGAGATACGAAAAAAAAGCGAGAAACATTCGTCAAGAAAAGATCTACAAATTTTTTATTAATTATTTTTTTATAGAACGCGTAGTTTTTGTTTTAATCGTAAAACAACATTAAAAGTTAAAAAATTAATTTTTTGAAAAAACTGCACAAGATACAAAAAAATTTGTTATAACAAAATTATTCGTTTAAAAAGATCTACAAATTTGTCTCTAACCATTATTGATAAGAACCATACTTTTGGGTTTTCTCGTAAAAAATAAAACTAAATATAAAAAATGTTAATTTTTAGAGAAACGATACAAGGTACAATAAAATCTGTGGAAACGAAATTGCTTGCCTAAATTATATAAGTATTATATAATTATATATAAGTTTTTATGAGGGGGCAATCTTTAACTCTGTTCCATTTCGATCCACGTTTTCCATAGATCACATTATTTCTCAAGTGCCCCAAGTTTTTATAAGTCATGTTTTTCGATCTCACTAAGAAAAAATTTCGAACTTTGGGGAAAGACACGAAATTTTGATCTACCCCAAGCTTGGTAACCAAGAAGGTACAAACAGGAATTAAGGATAAACAAACAGTACAAACAAAGTACAAACGTATGCCAAAACCCTTTCTGTTTTTCGGTACATTCAACATTCAAACGTGATATAAATATATGTTAAAAGCGATTTGTGAGCAAGAAAATTAATAGGAATATTTTAATTTAACATTATTTTTATTTTCACTTGATTTTATGTATTATTATATTATTTATTTTTACTTCATGTTATATTTTATTTTGATATTTTCGAATTTCATATTTAAATTTTAAACACGTTACTTCAAATTTTGTTGCTCGAAAATCGTTTTTTGCATATATTTGTATCAAAGAAATAAAAAAGTAAACTTGTATTCGAAAAATTCCCGGTCTCTACCAAAGTTGTGAGTCTGATAATTTTCAAAATTGCTGCTTTGGCGTTCCTGCATATTTCTGATAAAATTGAGTATACAATAAAACTATATGCTTCTGAAAAACGTGTTGGTACTACAAATTTTTTCTTAATCTCTTCATGATCGTTAATTTAAAAGTGTCAGTAATATTTTTGTTATTATAAGAGTTTCAAAAATATTTCAAATTTATGAACTTGTATTTCTAATATTACATTGATCATTCCATTGCGTGATAAAAAAAGCAGCTGCATAAGGCTTTGATAAGATGCTTAATTTTCGCTTTAATCGTAAAAAATGTTATTAAAAATAAAGAAACCAGTTTTCCACCAAAATTATGCGAGATACGAAAAAATGTTAAGGAACAAATTATTCATATCAAAAAGACCTACATATTTTTTCATCATAATTTTCTGATAAGATGTATAGTTTTTGTATTAATCGTGAAAAATTTGATAAAAATCCATAAATTCTACTTTGCTGTCGAACCATGCAAGATAAAAAAAAATGAACAGACCACAATTGTTCAGCCAAAAAAGATTATACAAATTTTTTGTTGATCATCTTTCAATGAGATGCGTAGTTTTTGTTTTAATCGTGAAAATATATGTATTTTGTTAAAAATTCATCTCTTTTGGTTGAAACTGGAGCTACTTTGTTGAAACTTAATTTTTTTGGTTGAAGGGTTCATCGTTTAATTGAAAAATTTATCTTCTTGGTTGAAAATTTAACTATTTTATAGAAAAAAAATTTTTCGCTTAAAAATAATTTTTTCAACTGAAAATTTAAATATTTCAATTTTGGTTGAAAATTAATCTTTTTTAGTTGAAAATTTAACTACTTGGTTAAAAATTGCTGTATTTTTTGTTAATAATTCATCTTTTTGGAGAAAATTTATCTTTTTGGTTGAAATTTTCATGTATTTTGTTGCGAATTCGTCTTTTTTGGTAGAAAATTAATCACCTTGGTTAAACATTCATATGTTAGGGTTGAAAATACAATTGCTTTGTAGAAAATTCGTCTTTCTTGGTTGAAGATACAACTCTTTTGTTGAAAATTCACGTATTTTTCTGAAAATTCGTCTTCATTGGTAAAAAATTAATGTTCTTGATTGAAAATTTATCATTTTGGTTAAAAATTCATCTTTTTGGATGAAAATTCGTCTATTTCGTTAAAAATGCAATACTTTGACTTGAAATTCCAGAGAGTTGAAGCGTTTCAAGTTAATTGAAGCTGAAAATCTCATTTTTCCGCCTGTTTGCAAGAAAAAACAACGCGGATGTCGGTTGCTAAAATCGTTAATTTGGGCTCGTAGATTTTTCGATTCACTAAATTGGATAATTATTATATTAAATGGAAGATTGAATTAAGCTATTTTATAATGTTATAATTATAGTTAAGAATTATAAATAATGTTTTATAATTCATTCTACTGGGTTTTCAAATAATTCTATTAACTTTTACTGATAAGTATTGATATTCTTCTTAAAAACTCTATACATTTTCATCCCATTTCATTACTCTATATCCCATTAAATTCTTCAAAATCCCTTGATCCCTCTAAATAAATTAAAATCATTGGCTGTTATAAAATGAATAAAAGCGTTTTAAAATTAATAAAAATGTTTTCATGAATTCCCAAAAATCCAGTCAGAAAATAAAAGAGTTTATTTCAAATACTTGAAAATAGGTTTGAGCATTTATTTCAATATACTCATAAAAATATTTCGAATGTAGTTGACTCATGTGCACATAAGAACGATGTCAACAAAGCTACAAATATAATTTCATTTAAACATTGATGATATAAACTTGAGGCTAATAAGCATAATGAAAGACCATGAGATAAAAAATCGTATCTAAAGGTATTACTAAATTTTTTCCGCAGAAGAAAGAATTCTCCAATAACAAGATTATTGCTTTGTTGACATCGTGTTTTTCAAATATTTTTAGCCATGTCTTTTCAGATACAATTTAGTGACACCTGAATTTCCAAATAATTAGAAGTTATTAAAATCACTTGTTAGTAACTTTTTTAAGATAAAGTCACTACAATCACTTTTTTAAATAAAAATGTCACTTTGGTCACTTTTCTGTCAATAAATTAAAACAAAAAACTCAAGGGAAAACCACTATTGAATTCAAATCTATACTTATTTCTGAATTTTCTTAAATTTTTTTGCATATATTTTTTAATTCACTCTGAATTCTTTGTAATCCTCCTAAAATCCACTGAATTCAATGGATCTTTTTTGGATTTTCAATTTTTTTTTTAATTCACCGCGTGAGACTTAAAAATTCCCAAATTGCGATTGCATGTTGATACACTGCAATACACCATTCTTAATTTATAAATATTTATTTAGTATTATACCAAGCGATTAGTAGTGAGTTAGAATCTAACCTAATTTGGGTGTCAAAGTCTGCAGCTTGAACTTTGCGCTAAATAAGAAGATACGAAAATGGCGATTGAAATGGCGCAGAAGCACTCGTGTATAATATAGTACCTTAATTCGAACCTACCTACGATTTTCTAGATTGTACGAAAATCCAGAAATCGGCCTTGTGTCGCGTGGAGCAGGAAATGCAAAAGTGAATCCCACTTTAAACTTCATAAGCACAAAATTACGAACATATAAGATAAGAACTCGCATTCGTAAAAGTGAAAATGTCGGTAATTGATTTTAAAAACGTCTGTCACAGAGGGATCTGCACTAGAAGTTGTAAAAGATACACAAAATAGCTATGTTAATTCCGAGGTTATGGTTGTATATTTTGGCGGAAGAATTATATTATTTCGCGAAAATGATCAGGTCTTGTCTAAAAATAACTGCTTCACTGATTTCGAACTTATGTTTGCAAATTTTTGAGAAAAAATTTTATTATTTCCCGAAAATATTACTTCTACGGGAAAAGATGCTGTCTATTCCCCAATTAAATGAATTGGTGATTTCGAGGTTATATTGTCAATGTTTATTCTGTTGCTCTTCCTTGAATTGCTGAAAAAATATAAAACGGTTATTGAGATTTTTTTTTTAATAATTGGAAGAAGGAGAGAAGTAAAATACGATGTGAGTTTTTAAAAGGACTTAGTAATATTTCTATAAAAGAATCCATTTCTCGCTGAAAACACCCAACATACATTCAAAATGCTGGAATTTGTCAGTTTTCAAAGGGACTTAGTGATTTTTCAATAAAAATAATCCATTCCCCCCAAAACCTCAAAATAACGGAACTTGTGAGGTTTTAAAGGGACTTAAGGGTGTCGTTATATTATCGCGTTTTTCTGGTAGTTCTGAGGTCCGCGTTTTGTAACTAGGCATTTCAGCCAATGACATCCTTCCAGATGGAATTTGTGAGTTCTTAAAGGGACAAAGTAATTTTTCTATAAAAGAATTCATTTCCCGTTGAAAACAACCCGGGACTCTGACCCCGTTGGCATTTGCAGAAATATGAGTTGTGAAAGAGCCTTTACGTCTAATGTCATTGTCAACTGTTTTTAAAAGAACCACTTTTGATTAACACCTGATTTTGACAAATTCTAAAAGAACCAATTTTTCAGTGGAGTCGCAACATCATAAAACCTGTAGTTTTTTCTGTGTAGAAAAATTATGTTTTCAATTTTGAAAATGCTCTACATTTTTACATTCTCATCTCAATGAGGAGGTATTGGTTTTATGTAAAAATTGGCTTTCGCGGATTTCATCAAATCTGCACGTTTTCGGACTCACTGATTGAGAAAAAATGGATTTTCCTTCGGTGTCTATCTGTCGTCGTTGACGTTGTTGCCTGTAAACACGATAACTTTCGAAAAAATTATCCAACTATATTGCCCCTTGGCATAATGTTTTAAAGCCTAAAAAAGGGACGAGTTTGTTAATCAGCCATTTTTGACCAACGGTGCTGGTTTTATCCATTGAAAATGCTTTGTAAGGAATAAAAATTTCCGTTTTCCAGCAAAACTGTACCAGATATAAAAAAAATGTTGAAGAGCAAAATTATTTTTCTTAAAAAGATCTACAAATTTTATGAGAACATTTTTTTGCTAAGCCACATAGTTTTTGTTTCAATAGTAAGAAATGTTAGTAACAATAAAGAATTCAATTTTCTGTTCAAACTATGCAAGATACGAAAGAATGTTACCAACCAGAGTGCGCGTGGTTTTTTCTACAGCCCTAAATGAGAATGAAATCGTACAGTATTTCTTAGCGGAAAAAATGAATTATTTTTGATTGAAATCTGAATATTCCAAAAATCTAAACTTGGAAAAAGCTGCATTTGAACCATCTCGATTAAAACTAGTTAGTGAAGAGCAAAATCCATTTTCTTCTTTCAACTAAAAATAGAAGAAAAATCGAAAACAAACGAAAAACAGCAGCAGCTAAGTTTATTCTTTTTGATAAGATTTTGTCCTCGCTGTAAAAAATTATTATAGCGAGCTTTACGTATGCGTGTTTGTTTTGTTATGTACATAATTTTTATTTTTCCGTATCGACATTTCTCACAATTTTATCGATTTTTTGGGCTGCATTGTAAATACAAGTATGTCACATCCAATTCGTGATTCACAAATAAATCGCGAAAACGGTAATTTGACAATGGGTGGATTCCAGGCTCAAAAATTGAATTTAAACGTTCGCATTAGGGTGACAATGAAAAACGTAAATATTTTGTTTTAACTCGGGCCACCCCCCTCAAATTTTTACTTTTTGAAAATAAATGAACACATGTTTCTTGCTTTTTTAAATAAAAAAATGTAGCCTATCTCTCAAGATATTTTCAATTATATAACCTCAAAAATATTTGAAAGGTTTACCCCCTGAGATTATACCCATTTAAAAAAAAGTTACCCTATACTTTTTATTTTTTCGATGAACTTATTATTAGAACTCGCACAAGGCTTGAGAAAGAAAAAAATTGACGTTTGAAGCATATGTACAATCATTTTTACTTTTTAATCAGAGAAGGTATTAGATTTGTGTAAAATTTGACCTCTCCCGTTCTTGTCAAATGTCCACGTTTTGAGACCCTCTGAACCAGAAAAGCAGGTTTTTACGAATGTGCCTGTCCGTCTGTATGTACGTATGGATATCTGTATATATGTCTGTATGTATGTCTGTAAGTATGTATGTCTGGCTGTGAACACCATAACTTTTGAAAGAATTAATTTATTGGATTGGCCTTTGATACACTTCTTCAGTGTCGAAAACTGAAGGTCAAGTTCGTTGGCCAGCCATTTTTGATGAAAATTCAAAAAGTTGGGGCATTTTCAAAAATTTTTAGACCATTTTTTCCAAGATTTAAAAATTATATGTATGGCTATTCGTAGTACTTAGGAAGCCGAACAATTTATCTTCATGACTTTTTTCGATAAAGAAAATTAGGCGAGTTATAGCATTTTTAAAGTTCAAAAAAAGAAACGATAATGAAAATTTTAAGCCAAACGATGCACGATATTTAAAAAAGTCAGAAGGAAAAAAACGTTGCTTTTTGCAAGCTATACAATTTTGTCACAACAACTTTTTGAATTTTCTCAAAAAATCGAAAATTCAAATTTTGAGCCGAATAACGCGAGATACGAGAAAAAGTTAAGATATCAAAATTGTTGCTTTTACGAAGACCTGTAAGATTTCCTTCAAACATTTTTTAGTAAGAGGCATGCTTTTTAAGTATGCAAAATGATATTGGAATATTTCAATTTTAATTTTTGAGCCAAACGACGCGAGTTAAGAAAAAAGTCAGAAGAGTAGAATTTGTGCTTTCAAAAATGCAAATAAAATTGCTGTTAAACATTTCTTTATAAGACCAATCGTAAATCATCAAGATAAATTTTAATCGTCTTTTCTAACTATTTATTTAATTTTGAATTTCATTTTTCACGATTAAAACAAAAACTACTCGTCTTATCAAAAATAAGTCAAAAACAACTTTGTAGATTTTTTTTGAATAAATAATTTTTATATGTTCATTTTTTATTTTCCATATTTTTACGCAAAATAGGATTTTTGATCTTTTAGTATTTTTTTTGGTGGGTAAAACCAGAACCGTTGATCAAAAAAGGCTGGTAAACAAACTCGACCTTTCTTTTTGGTCCCTTATAATGTATGACAAAGCACCATCCAACTCGATTAATCTTTCAAGAATTATCTAGTATACAGACGACAATAACGACGAAAACAGACAGACAGACATCAACGTAAAACCCATTTTTTCGGATTCAGGGGGTCTCGAAACATAAAAATTTAATGAAATCCGCGAAAGTCAATCTTCACATAAAAGCAACACCTTCTCATTGAGATAAGAATGTAAAAAATGAACTATGCCTCCTACCAAAAAATGTTAAAAGGGAAGTTTACAGGTCTTCGTGAAAGCAACAGTCTTAATATCTCAACTTTTTTACGTACCTCGCGCGAAAAAAAATCTCTAAAATGTCTTGAAGAAGCGTCTGAAAGCTTAAGGTCTTTCGAATATAACGATATGTTCACTTTCATCCTAAATTTTTTTTTCTATAGTTAGAGGGCAAAACGTCCGAAAAAACAGGGTTTTTCGGCCTCCTTTTTCAATGGTCCACTTTGACCTCTTCCCAGAAGGAGGGCGGCGTTAGGAAGAATCTAAAAAAATTCGCAGATACACTCCGAACATTCTTGGATGCAGTGCATTTTTCAAAATGATGCAATATGCAATAGTTGAATTTTTACGGTGATTTTTTTACAAAATCTTTATCTTGAGAATGAATGAAAATAGGACGCCGTTTAATGGCCCCAGATGTACAGTTTTGTCATGCGAGTGCAGTGCAATAATTAAATTTATTGTCAAATCATTCTTACGCAAGAGATATCATTTTGAATATTTCTGACTTTAAGCAGTGTGGGCGTGTGAACAGCACAACGGGGCAGGTTGCAACCAAAAAAGTACCCTTTGTATGACAATAGTAATTCAAGAAGCAAGCTAAATACGCGGCACAGATGTGATTGAACGAAGCTGGGCCGTTTCAACGTCTTCAAGATACATTTACAGAGCAGGTCCTAAGAAAATCGAAACCCAATTGCGAATACTAACCCAATTAAGAATATTTTCGATAGAAAAAAATTTAATGCGTTTGCGCGCTTTCTTACAAACTATGGGTCAGACGCAAGGATGTGAAAAAGAAATTTCATGCGTGTTATCAGAAACTAATCAATCCTGAAGACAAATTTGCAACATATGCATAAAGAATGTACAAAAACTGATAATTATAATGTGATTTTTTTGCGTTTTTTTGCATAAACTATCAGGCACACGAAAAATTGCACAGGACAAAAATGGTTGATTAGAATAATGCACCTAATCTTTAAAAAAAAAAAATCGTTAAAATTTTTAAAATTTGAGGAGATACCGCATGAATTGTAAAATATTGTTTAATTCGTTAAATGGCCGGGTGACTTTTCAAAGAAGCGATTTTTTTTACAACAATATTTTCTACATTACAATGACTTACAATGACAGTGAAATAAAATTTGTACATTAATACATTACAAATATGTTACAAGTACATTACAAGTACATTACATTACGAATTAGTATATTACAATGACTTCTGCCTTATCACAAATCATTATTATCAATATTACTTTACCCATTTTGAGCTCGAAAACATTCGAAATTGCTTTTCTCTAACATTCATACTGAAATTGAGATGATTTTCAATTTCGAATAATCCATTTTAAGATTAGAATGAAAAAAATTAAACACTGGAAAAGATTTTCCAAATTGTCGAATAAGAATGTAAAAAGTTTAAAGGCACTTTTTTGCAGGATTTAAAAAAAAACATAAGGAACAATTCGTATCATTCTGAAAGATATTTAGAAGTTCTGAGAACAATTGAAAAGTTATTAACAGTTTGAAAATATTTTAAAACGTTCTAAGTAAATCATATATTTTTTAGATTTCGAAATAAGATTTGCAAGCTTTTTAAGAATTTTGATAGGTTTGAAGAGAATAAAAAAAGTTTCCTAACATTTCTACGGGAATCTAAATGATTTTTTATTTTGATTAATGCACTTCAGAAGATAAGACTGAAAAAAAATGAAAAATTCGAAAACATTTCCCAAATTTTCGAAAAAGAATGTAAAAATTTGAAGTAACTTTGTTTATTTTTCAGGATTTAAAAAATAATTTTAGAAACAATCCGAATCATTCTGAAAGATATTTAGAAGTTCTGAAAACAATTAAAGAATTGTTTACAGTTTGAAAATATTTTGAAACGTTCTAAACAAATGATATATTTTTTATATTTCGAAATAAAATTGGCAAGCTTTTTGAGAATTTTGATAGGATTGAAGAGAATGAAAAAATTTTCCTAACATTTCTACGGAAATTCGAATGATTTTTTATTTTGAATAATGCATTTTAAGATATGAATGAAAAAATTTAAATATTTAGAAAAATTGTCCAAATTGTCGAACAAGAACGTAGAAAGTTTAAAGGCACTTTTTTGCAGGATTTGAAAAAAAACCATTAGGGACAATTCGAATCATTCTGAAAGATATTTGAAAATTCTGAAAAAAATTAAAAAATTATTGATAGTTTGGTAATATTTTAAAAAATTCTAAGCAAATTATATATTTTTTCAGATTTTGAAATAAAATTTGCATGCTTTTTGAGAATTTTGTTAGGTTTGCAGAGAATAGAAAAATTTTCCTAACATTTCTGCGGAAATTGAAATGATTTTTTATTTTGACTAATGCATTTCAAAAGATAAAATCTGAAAAAATGAAACATTCAAAAGCATTTTAAAGAGAATAAGAAAATTTCTGCAGATTCATGAAGAAATTTATTTATTTTTGAATTTTTTTTCTATCGAAAATATTCTTAATTGATTTAGTATTTGCAATTGGGTTTCGATTTTCTTAGGATCCGCTCTGTACTATAAATGTATTTTAAAGACGTTGAGACGGCCCAGCTTCGTTCAATCACATCTATGACGGGTATTTAGCTTGCTTCTTGAATTACTATTGTCATAGAAAGGCTACTTTTTTGCTGCAACCTGCCCCCCTGTGCTGGTCACACGCCCACACTGATCAAAATTAAAAATATTTAAAATGATATCTCTTGCGTAAGAATGATTTTATCATAAATTTAATTATTGCACTGCACTCGCATGACAAAACTGCACATTTGGAGCCATCAAACGGCGTCCTATTTTCATTTGTTCTCAAGATGAAGTTTTTGTGAATAAATCACAGTAAAAAGATAACTATAGCATATTTTAGCATTTTGAAAAATGCATTGCATTTAGGAATGTTCGGAGAATATTTATGAATTTTTTCAGATTTTTCCTAACGTCCTTCTTCTTCTGAGAACAGATCAAAGTGGATCCTAGAAAAAGTAGGCCGAAAAACCCAATTTTTGGGACGTTTTGCCCTCTAACTATTGAAAAAAATTTTTTAGGATAAAAGTCAACATATCGTTGGATTCGGAAGACTTTAAGCTTTTAGACGATGACGCTTTCTTAAGACATTTCAGAGATTTTTTTCGGGCGAGTTAAAATCAAGGCCAGCGCGAAGCAACTCCCGAAACTCTCCTTATATTGGAGTTCGAGTGTACGATTATTGTACTAGAGGTTTGATTATTTTTCAGTCCTCGAACAATATTCGATTTTATTGCATCCCGAAACTTTTGGCGGTGTTCTTCTATGATTTATACCACGAATTTCATTTGATCCTCTTGATTCATTAGAATTGAATTGAATTGCGTCATTAGTGCAACACCCTGTTCAGCTGCATCATTGACAACTTTAAGTTGGCTTACTCTCTGTCCAGCATGAACAAAACTGCCGTCTGTTTTCCATAAGCAATAATAAAAAAATGTCGGCCGCAAAAAAAACGAAACTTTTTGCCTTCATATTATACCCTTCTAAAGCTCACGGTTTTAGAGAAAAATGAAAAAAAATCAATTTTTTTTAAAATGCTT